>JANIEQ010001894.1:0-26647 GCA_024708375.1 Oxalis stricta
TTGCTCTCCAGGTTCAGTTGGTGACTTGAAAGGTGAAGTTTAGCGACAATCATCATTATCGCGGTATTGAATAAGGTGTTTCCTGTGGCGTTAGGACCATTCCAGCTATTTTATAAGTATTTGATATATATATTTAAATAATATGTATTATATTTTTCATAAGACATAAATTTGTATAATTATGTGTGTAATCGACTTGATTTGGAGGCAAGTATTGTCTTTAAATAATGGATAATAAGATAAGGTTAAGTTAGGCGGATAGTACGCACCGTTTCAGTCAGGATGAGGTGGTCCGGAGCGGGGCCACAAACATAATGATACCTATTAAAATAAATTTTAAATTTAATAGGATCGTAGATTTTGAAATGAGAATAAAAATAATTATAAGCATTATAAAAAATTAAAATAATTCTTTTTAGGTTTAATATTGTACAAAAAATTTCTAATATTTAATATAATATCATTATATAATTTTTTATATGAAATATATTTAAATTATTAATTTTTAAAGGTATCAATTATTTTTTTCGAATTATTCGAGATAGACGGTTTATTTATTAGCTGTAATATTAAATATTTAAATATATATGTCGAATTTAGATGTACTTTGGAAATTCTGAAATATCTCTTTATATTTTAAGGCGGAAGTGATATATTAATATAAGCATAAAAATGGTACGTTTGCGATATGTGTACTAGACAGCCGATAGTAAAAAAAAGAAAAAAAGAGGAAAGACTTGGTCAGTCAATATGGATCCTTTCGTTATCTTCCTATGAGTTCTTCATTTTTCTTTTGGCCAAACTGTAATTTATGTCCTCCATGTTTCATATCTCGATGTTATTATCCCTATAGTTTTCAAACCTACCAAATATGTCTCTGCAGCTGGTGTTTTGAGTTTTTTACTCACTGCATTGGACAGTTAAGTAATGAGCAGAACGTGGAATGTAGTCATTACTATAGCAAATAAATGAATGACATGTCGTCATTTAACGTGCCCGACTGAGTCCAGCTCTTTGTTATGGACACGCTAGATGTGGATCCCACGAAACTTTTAACTCGTCGGATGACATATTGGCTTTAGTTATAACAACATGCCGCATTTCATTACTAATGCATGTTATAAAAAAATTGTAACATTGGCAGCAGGGACATATTTGGAAGTTTTGAAACTGTAGGGGCAATAAACTCATGATCTGAAACACAATGGTATATAAAGTACAGTTTGACCCTTTTTTTCATAGAAGTTGTTCAATTCTTTTTTGAAGTTAAACCGTGTTTTATGTCAACTGCCCTTCCATTTGTCAGACTATTATTCTTTGATAAATTTTGTTTTTTTATAATTGAAAATTTCCATCTATGTAGGACGTTCCAAATATATGTGGTCAATCTATCCACATGTAAAATGATTCACCGTCAACAATATATAATATGATACTATGATTAAAACAATTAAAATAATTTACAATTTATGATCATAATGATTATTTTTTGCAAGATTTGTTCTAGATTTTATAATATGCCCTCATACCCAATCTAACTATTTGAGCTTATGCGGATGTACAAATAGCATGGCTCCTTCATCACAGCACACCTATGATACCATGTGATTACCATATGATGCGGAAAGACGACCAAATAGAAATCCGAAAATTTGGAATATACCAAAGCACATGTCACCACCGACTGCCTAGAACTTTCCAAACCCCAAACAAATTAGTATTTCTTTCTTAGAAATATATTATTAATCAGTTGTTAATCGTATTTTTTAAAATATCTGCATCATTTAAAACAATATAAAAATTATAATATATATTAGATTCTAAATTCTGTCATGTCTCCTTCATTATATAAATAAAGGCTTTTCATTTTTTAATTTATTGTAAATTTAATGTATACTAGTAGTCAATGAGTGATTAAAATCACATCGATTTTTTCGATGAGCTTAAAAAATAGAAATCGTCATTACACCTCTGCAAGGTATCATTTTAGATAAAAAAAAAATTTAAAAACATTCATTGAAAGATGGAAAAGATAATAGTCTCCCATTCAACTAAGAATATACTCGAAATGAAATTATATTGACCGCAGAAACCATCCATTTCCATCTCTCTAACTCCCGTTTGTTATTTTCCTCACACGTTTACCTCATTTGTGCTTCTATTTTATAATTAAATCTGGTAAATATATATACAAATACATATACATAAATCAAACAAAAGTAGTAGATTCATTTTATATTGTACATGAAAAATAAAAAAAACTTAAAACATATAATTGGGCCAAGTTCGACCAAAAAATAATTGGGCCAAGCACAATGCGATTTCTTAGTTATGAAACAAACTAAATCAAATAATTTGGCCAAGCATATTACTTATAAAAGTTTGGGCTTATTGGTTGGCACTAAACTTTTTTTTTTTTTTGCTGAATCGTTCTACTTTCCAAATTCAAACAACCTCAGATGCTCGATTAACTTCATAACTATGTAACGATCGCTCTACCTCTAGAAAAAATGAGCAAAGGCGATTGTCCTCCTCTATGTATCAGCTATCGATTTCGGCTCCAAGAGAGACCCCTTCTTAATTTTAAAACTGTCATGATTATGTTATTTTTGTGCCATTAGTCTAACAAAAGTACTCCCCACATCAATGTGTTCGAAAAGAAAATTCATGGTCATCTTTCGACGAAATGTACTGAATTCTTTTTCTCTTTTTTATTTTTATTTTTTATATAGAGATAAAATGTAATGAATTCTTAGTGTAAGGAAGAAAAATTATTTAATTATTTTTTTAATTATAGATAATATGACTCATTCCAGTTCAAATATTCTACTAAGAGAATTGGATAAAATAAATAAATGTTCACAACTGTCTGTCTGTCGACACGACATTAATAGATTCTATATACTACTTCTACTATGTATGACCTGTGTCTTTGCTGTTAAAATGCTTACGCTATTTCTTTAGTCTCATCCAGATATTTCCTATAGCAATTACTAACAAGCAGAACTCAAAACGTAGCGTTTTCATTATTAGTGTCCCTGTCATCCTCTTCGCAACATTTCACAATTTGTTCAAGTGCCTTCTTTTTTTATTGACAGTAGGACGGAGAGGTGAGCATTTTTGAGTCGGACCGACGCAATGGGATATGCGTTACTGCTAATCACGGATTAAGGTTAATTATGATCTTCGGCACGCAATGCTATTGCGGTCTTGTAAAAAAAAAAAAAAAAATACTAGCCAATAGAAGAAGGGAAAGAGAAGGAAAAAAAAAATACCTTGGCCGGCAATGACATTGCCGGTCGGATTTTCTTAATTAATCACCCTTAGTTAAGTAATCCGATGGCATTCCATTCTAGGTGGACTACAAATGTTCACCCGTCCGTCCTTTCGTTTCAAAATGTTTACATGTATTTTTAAAAAATTACATTTGTAATTTTCTGAATTTGTTGAAGGCGCATATAAATAAAAATAAAAATAGAAAAAGAAAAAATCCAACGGCCGACCGGTGCTGACGTAAGAGAGACACTTTAGAGCTCTCTCTCTCTCCTCATTTGTCGGTTTGATCAGATCTGGTATTTCTTTCCTAAACTCTAATTTTAATATAAATTAATTTTTCTCCTTTTTGGGGCACTTCCCTATTTTTCTTTTTCGTTTATTCGTAGCAAATTTTTCATTCTCTTCTTCTGTTGTGATCTGGACATTTTAGTAATTTTCATCAAATGGCCGCTCCACCTGCCAGAGCTCGGGCGGATTACGATTACCTCATAAAACTTCTTTTGATCGGCGACAGCGGTACGATTTTACATTTCTGCCCTTTTAAATGATTCATTAATTAATTAGTTAATGCATTTTTGATTTTATGATGTTTTCATGTTGTATTGGCTTTGATCATGTGCGATTAAATTTGTTATTAAGTGGATGTTTCAATGTGGATTCTTATATATATAACATGCATGCTGTGTTACGTGTATGTGTAATGTGATTGTGAGGTTCATTTTAATGGAAGATTCTGGTTTCAATTGTCAGAACTGCTGTTATGATCGATGTATGAATCCGGCTATTACTATTAATCTCAAGGGATTTGGATTTGGGTAATTGGTGTTGCAGGGTTTTGTGTGTTTTTCTTGGGATCATCAACTAGTTGTTTGATTTTTTTTTCCTTGGATATTGGCATTGGCTCTAACAGGTGTGGGTAAGAGTTGCCTCCTTTTGCGTTTCTCGGATGGTTCATTTACTACCAGTTTTATTACAACCATCGGGTAGGTGTTCTGTCTGTGACTCGAACCTGTCTAGCATTCTTTATCTAAACAGAAAAGAAAAAGGGATCCATTTTACTGCCATACAGTTTCTAATTACACACGCTTGTGTTCCCTCTCTCTCTCTCTCCCTCCTTTTCAGCATTGATTTTAAGATAAGGACCATAGAGCTCGATGGCAAGCTAATTAAACTGCAAATTTGGGATACTGCTGGCCAAGAGAGATTTCGAACAATCACCACTGGTTTGTGATTAGTGACTAGCCTTTAATGTCATGATGGCAAATCAATTTTTTCCTTCATGTGTCTAGTTTATTGTCTCGACTTGGTCTAGAATTTTGCTTAAATCATTTTCCTCTTTTGTAGCAGCTTACTACCGTGGAGCAATGGGCATTTTACTTGTGTACGATGTAACAGATGAGTCATCTTTCAATAGTAAGCGCACTTTTATATTTGATCTTTACGTACTAGGTTATTTGACAGGCTTCCTGCTTCATCATCATTGGAATTTGAAAAGTACTTCTCATGAATGAGTAGTTGTCTATGTCACTCTTTGATCGTAATAATTATCTTCGTTATGTATTGTCTTATGAGCACCTATAGAAGTTAGACTCGTGCCCTCTTGTTAATCAAACCTTTTTCCTTCCCATTTCTAGATATCAGAAACTGGATCAGAAATATCGAACAGCATGCTTCGGACAATGTCAACAAGATACTCGTTGGAAACAAGGCTGACATGGATGAAAGCAAAAGGGTTGGTACTTACTAGTATTGAATTTCGTACGTGTTCTTGCTATTTTGTGACTTTGAGTGGGTGGTCGTTAAATTGTTTTGTGTATTCCAGGCTGTTCCTACTGCAAAGGGTCAAGCTCTTGCTGATGAATATGGCATTAAGTTCTTTGAGACTGTACGTGTTTTATGTATCCTTTTGGTATTAAAATATCTGACAGCCGTATGTAGTTGATTTTTCCACATCTACTGAGTTTCGCAGAGTGCCAAGACAAACTTGAACGTGGAGGAAGTTTTCTTTTCAATAGCTAGGGATATCAAGCAAAGACTGCGCTGATACAGACTCAAGAGCTGAGGTATGTGCTTTTACGAACCTTTTTAATGATGATTTTCTATATGGCTATTGCTTGTAAGAGATACTTAGTTAATGTATCGAAACTGAGGATTCATTCTTCTACTTTGCAGCCTCAGACGATCAAAATTAACCAGCCAGATCAGGCAGGTGGAGCTGCTCAAGCTGCTCAAAAGTCAGCATGCTGCGGCTCTTAAACAACAAACGTGCCTTTTTTATTTTGGTGGTGATTTAATCGGCTTTTGTATTAATGTTCTCTTCCTTATCATTATTTCACAATTTTCTATGCGTTGGGCGTGAATGATGTATACCCTCTGTATTTTGCAACATTAATTTATGTCAGATAATGATACCTTAAATTTTCAATTCTCTACTTCCAGTTTTCTTGTCATGTTAATATTTTTTTTTTTTCGGGGGGGGGACGTCCCTTCTAGATTTTTTGTACTAACATAGAATCTAGAATGAGTGTACTTGGGAGTCTGGGACGATCTATTTGGCGGGTTTATAGATCTGAATGATGAACACAAATCCCGTCCAGATGGCGTCAGCGGCCGCTGCCCATCACCTTTCATTACGGCGTGGCTAGGCAGTAAAATCAAATCCCAACCCCAAAACTCCCAAATGGCCATATCGCACAGTAACTCAGACTCTCTGTAATGTTGATGTCATTATGAAAAACGCAGTTATCTTCCTCAACACCTGACACCGGCGACTTCAATTTGCCAGAAGAAAATGTGACGAAGCATAGGATGCCTTAGTCAAACCCCCTGACAGCGCGTCACAGTGCGATTGGCTAATCGAGGAAATTAACGGCCTCATGGCTGACTGGCTAACTGAACATAAACATTATGGACGAAACCACACTAAAATGAACATGAAGGATGATCAAGCCGAAAATTTAAATGTAAGTAACGAAACATATAGTTCAGCGTTTGGCCATTAATTTGAAGGTAGCAAAAAACTAATTGCCCTTTGGCAAAAAATCATACTAGAAGAGATAGATATGTCAAGGTTGCCGTAATAAGCATATCAAATATGGCAGCGAAAATATAAGAAGCTGGTTTCAGGCAACAAAACTTCAAGTAACAAATAACTTGATTTTCATTTTTTGTTCAATGAAGTCAAATAATGGTAACTTGTATGCACAAGATAATCTCCTATTCCTACTAATAATCCTAAAAGGAATCGTTACACGACACCTGCTTCCCCTCATCTCTGCCATATATGCGCTGAAGTTCCCGAGTTGCAGCAAGATAAGATTCTGTAAAGGAGAAACAGTGCCTGTGTGAGACTAAATAAATACATAGCTTAAGAAGGGAAGAGGGGAACTAAATAGAATATCGGAAGATACTATTGTTTGTTGCGTCTAAATAGAAAGGGTAGTTTGCATCATCACCTTTCCAAATACGAAAAGACTTCTGGTTGATGGGTGAACCAGTAATTGTCTGGATGACGTCAAACAGATTGTTCTGTGGGGTGCTCCTGAGCTCTTGGACAATCCCATAAATAGTCTTCCCATTCTCAAAGTATATATGATTGTTTGGGTGTTTTGTTTTGCAACCAGCATGTCTCTCAAACTCAAAAGCATTAACCACCTATAAAATGGATGTCATTGCAATCAACAATCAATAAGTTAACAGCAAAACTTGTGTACACGATAACTGAGACAAAAGTGTAAGGTTACCTTAGACAAATTGCACGATTGGCAAGCCACATTGGTATCCTAAACCTTTTATAACATCCATGGAGCTCCTTCTAACATCCATTGAAAGAACCACAAACATCACGTAAACAATAAGATTACCTAAAAACCAGCTGCTGTAAGAAATTAAAATTTACCTCTCGTGACCAAGAAACATATTTCACAGGAACTCCATCCAGTATACCAGTTGATAACAAACCTGAACATTTGAGGGAAAGTTGTTTGGAGTAATCTTCTTAGAAGTTTTTGATACCTTCTTAGATAGACTATCACTTCCAGATGCATTCGCATGGGGATTTGGTGCAAGTGTATCGGCACTAGAGTTATCCAACTCTTTCTCATTCAAGCCTTCAGAGCATTGAGAAGATTGCTGAGCCATCAGCAAATCATAACTGGAAATAAGCCTTCCAGAGGGATTTGTATTGTCATCGTCATAGCCACCAAAAGATATAATTGTGCTCTCTCCTTTGTAAGACTGCCCAGCTGAAAAACCATCGTCATCTACTTTATTGTACGTGTTACCTCCTGATATTGAACTGTCATCAGCTTTGTTGTAAATTTGACCCATCGAGATGTTATTATCATCAGCCTTGTCATAGGTTTGATTCATAGATATGATATTGTTGCCACCCTTGCTATATGCATGGGCTACTGATGTGTTATCATTGTGCTCTTTGTATGTTTCACTGATAGAAATACCGTCACCCATCTTGTTATAAGGCTGTCCCATTGACATGAAAATGTTATTTTCCCGATCATATGTGTCACCCACAGGTATGAGATTATCATCCCCTTTGCTGTAAGCTAGACCCATTGATATGTCACTGTCGTTTACCTTGTTAAAGCCTTGGCCTGTTGACACGTTGCAATTATCAACCCTATTATAGGCATTTCCCACATATGCAGACATGACATTCTCAACATCCTTGACCTGGCTGACTTTTACTTTCCTAATCCCACTAAAGTTAAGCCCAGACCTAGGATCTTCCGGTGTATGAGACATAGATAAACCAAATGAGGAGTCGCTACCAAAGAGATTGTCATCAGCCTTTCTTCCCATGCTCACCTTTTCAGTAGCAACTGGCTGAACGTTTCTCTCCTCAAAATTGGTAGTCCTGAGAGTATCAAATAGACGGTCAGTGAAGGGAGCGGGAATCGACTGAAAATTGGCAGCATTGCCCCATGGAGAGTTTAAAATTCCAGAAAGACAGATTGTTATTTGGAGTTTCGAAAGCTTGTTTCTTGTTGGGTAATAGCTCTGCCTCAGGACCATCCATGAACCACTGATGAGTGCGTTTTGGCTCAACCCTAGAAGAATCATTGTAAGCTATCTCGTCATCATTTAAACAACCAGTATCCTTTGCCATCCAAAATCCCTGATTCTGAAAGGAATGTAAAAGTTTCATACTTTTGAAGATTGAAGAAAAGAAGTAAGACCACTCAGTTTACTTCTCAAACAAAGCAATGAAAAGAAAAAACTAAATGTCAATCACATTGGTAAAGAAACTGTCAACGCATTACTACACTCCATTGGACCTACCATTTTTCTGTACTCCTTGAATCGTCTTTCGAAATTTAAGCTCTTGATTAGTATCGAACCATAAGAGAAAAAGACCCCCTCTTCGTTATATGTAACAGCTACTTCAACCAACTTCACTTCAATTCAGTATCATTACTTACAAACTCCTAAAAATGCAATTCCAACTTACTGCAAACTTGATATCTGTCAAAATACACAGATAGACGATCAATAAACCACTAAAACAAAAAACAATCAAACTCACTGGAGATCGAATTAACAGTTAAAAATTGACAAAGTCCATATCAGATCACTTGCATCTAATCGAATCGATAATGTAACAGGATCAAATCATTAGCAATGATCACTAAAAGTACCTTTACTAATGTGATCGAATTTGACAGCCGAAGATCGGATTTCGGAGGAAACGGAAAAGATGATCGGAATAAAAAGCCGGCGGAGCATGTAACGATGGTCGGCCGTTGTCTTCAGGTGTGAGATCTAAAGAAAAGGAAAGAAGCGGTAAGTCTTTTCAGTTCAGTTCAGATTAATTAAAGAGATGAGTGTCCTTGACGAACAAAATCCAATGGGTTTGTCATCTCCACCGTACACGTGGCATTGAAGGAGGATATGAACCGTTCAGTGTGTTGGGGGTTGTCGCGTCGCTCTGTGGAGAGCTGTTTATGGGAAATTCCAACTTGCAATCCCTGACGAAGGTAATAAAAGATTGTTTTTCTTGGTAACTATGACGCCATATAATTTCTTTCTTTTTTCCTCACGCAACACAATTTCTTTTTCTTAATTTCAAGAATTTATTTTTACAATATTAAGTATTACTTTTAGAGTTTTTTTTACAGACTAATTTAGAGTTTTTTTACATATATGGAATTAAAACAAATCTTTTTTTTGAACTTAATCTATGCTATCAACCACAGAATAGTGCTCTAATAGTTTCACGTTTATTCTTTCAAAAGAGATTGGTGATTTAACTTTTTGGATGTAATGTGTTTGTCATTAGGTAAAAGTGAAATTTTTTTTGAAATTGATTGGTATTTTTTATCGCTAGTAAAAAAATAAAACAATAATAAAAAATTATCGAGATTGATTTGAATTAAAAAAAATAATGATTGTATATAAAAATTTAATATAATGATTAATATAAAAATTCATCGATGATATGCGAGTATAAAAAATTTAAAATTTTAATTTTACTTTTTATAATTTCAAAATAAAATAATAATTAAATATTACATACCATGAGTCATCGTAGTAGCTCTACCTTGAGCCTCCATCTGGACCATCCCATTGATTTTTCAAACAAAAAATACAACAGATAACAAATACTTACAATTAAAAAAAAAAAAAATACTTACATTAACTAGCCATTTCATTACAATGGCCCATTTACAAGGTTAGTCTTAATGTTACTCCAAAAGAATGCATGGGGAAGGCCTAAAGCTTAAATGGACTTGAGAACACAACACATGTCCATTACAAGAATAGAGTTTCTGAAATTGACAAGGATTTAACCAGACGAATTGAATCAAATCAATCAAATATATTTACAACGTGTCAAAAATCAGTAATAAACAAAGCTCTCACAGCATATAGAGTTACACTTGACTTTCATTCCCTATATGTATATGCATCTGTTATTAGTCAATAATACCACTATTAAAAGACAACTTGTCTTGAACAATTTAAATCAAAATTAGCAAATACAGTACTAGCAATTAATTGAAGGAGAATTTCAAATATTATTACTATACTGAGGTGATCGGCAAGAGTTCCCTCTGCTTGGACCTTGGAGAGACTGGTTGATGGCATTAGCAAGGTTGTACTCGATGATGAGAATCTGAGTGAACATGTCTTTGTGATATTATTTCTTGAGTTTGAAATGACATAGGCAGCTGGATTTATAAATTTCTTTCTTCCCTCAAGATCTATTTCAACTGAAAACATCGAAAGTAACGCACCGCATGATTCAGAAAATTTCGACTCTCTTCTTTCGTACCATTCCTGTTTTAGTCCTTCACCTTTCCACAAAATCCTATCACACCTGCGAATAATACAATATATTTAATTTAACCTCGCAATTCTTGTAAGTCGGATCCAATTTTCCCATCACAATCATGAGGAATTCCCATCTCGATGTGCAAAATAACGTCAGCACATATACATGCATATAAGAATTTGACTCGTATAATATTTGGGACTCTCATAATTTTAAAATTTTACCAAGCAGGTGCACGCTTCTTCTCTTTGGAATTAGAAGGATGATTAACGGCGTAATGATCGGAATTGATGAGGTATTTGTATGTTGGGGCGAAATGTATTCTTCCTTCTTCCCACCCTTTGAATATTCGACCAGCTCTTTGCTCTAAACTTAGCTGCCAAATAGACATTAATTTAGTTATTTTATTTATTTTCTAGAATATCGATAAACTCTTAACACATACACATTAACTTATTTATTGAGGTAAGCTTAATTCTCACCTGATCCTTGTCAAGAAGAGCTTGCCAATCGTTTTTACTTAGTAGTTCATTCATGTCATCACAGCTAGCAGCAAGTCGATAATTCAAATCTCCGAGCCAAATAATTTTGCTGGAAAAACAAAGAATTGCAGATTAATTAAGGTGAAGAATGTGCAAGATATATCATTGATAAATTAATTAATAGAAATGATGGAATTAATTACTTACTCATGGTCTAAAATGGTACTAGGAGAAGGATGATGATGTTTAACTAACGAATGAGAAAATCTCGTCCTCTTGAGTATTTCCATTACATCAGAATTTCTCCTGATTTGGTCCCCTTCTTTATCACCCGATGTCAGGTGAGTACAAACGAAGCAGAAACTGGTTTGATGACATGTCATACTAATCGAAACTGAGCCCTGCACAGTACATGTATATCAGTTAGTTATAAGTATTATGCCAACCACCACGGTGCTTAACGTTTCATATTTTTCGAGAGGTTGCGGGTTCGACTCATACATGACATGGAGCGTACCTTATTTCCAAGGTAGCCCATAATGCCACGGCCTACGCACGAAACTTTCAAGTTACTGATATGGTTAGTAAGGTGGGGTCGGACCCAAACACATAAGAAAACTCCGACCATCTGCTTACAAGCTGCCAGGCAATAACGTTGTTTCTTTATTATTGTTGTGAGGAAAATCTTTTTGAAAATCCAGGTCATCATCTTCCGAGTCAGAGAAGCTATATGATCGGTTGCTGCTGCTTGTGCTGACGTGGCACCATCGTTGGGATTGGGAATGGGAGGAATCTTCTCTTTCATCAGTACTACTGCCATTCAAAGCTTCACGAATCAGCGAAAGCCACTTGGCAGCTGGACCTTTGTCTTCTGCTCCTAGAACATTACCGGCGTTCAAAGGAACCACCTCTTGAAACCTGATGATTCATCATACCACGTTAAGGAGTGAAATTTCTCCTATGTATATACTATAGCTACTTTAATATTTAAGAAAAAAATTAAAACGATCTAGATTCAATTAGGACGATGCTTTCGATAATACGACGATTTCACAATTTTACGTTTATATGGAAGTATAAAAAGTTTAATCCAAAACGGCTCGATCATTTTAATTTTATTAAAATTTTACCCCCTAATTTATATAAATAAATATATATTTCAGGTTTCATTTGAGAATTGAATTCAGAGTTAGATCAATGTGATTAAAAATGGAAATTATATCGAAATAACATTATTATAAGATTAATTTAGACTTTAGAGAAATAGTTGGGCCACAATCATGTACTCATAGTGAGACAAGGTGAGTCTATTAAAAGCTTAGCCGTAAAAAGAATGGACCTTTAGAAAATATAAGCCCCTTCGATTGGTAATAACTCATTAATGGCCTATCACGGGCTTGATTGACAAAATAAAATAAAATAAACACTATAATAATTAATGTCTACTCATTAATAACGTTGTTAGCATATTCTGAACAACTACTCTAATTCCTTTCAAAGGGAATCTCATTAATGATTAATAATTTCTTAATCCTGAGTAAAATAATAAAAACAAAGATTAATTAATTAAATAGATATAATTTAGAATACTAACCCAAGAACATAAATGTCAGCAGGAGCAGGGGACCGTAGCCAATCCTTTAAATTCAATTCATCGTGGGGCGACTTGCCGCCAACATTCCATGTCCCCACGAACATCCTATAATCCAAATTCGAACTACCATTATTATCTCTCAATTATGGAAAATAAAAATATGATTAAAGTTTAATGTTGTTTAAAAAATCCAAAGGATCAATTATTAAGTAGCCAACTCCATTAGCACTAATGACTAAACTATATATACAGCATATCTCCTAAATCAGATTACATGTGACCTTTTTTTCCATAACTAATCACAAACATACAAAGGCAAACCATTAATTAAAACTTTAATCAAACATGATTATTGATTACATGGATAGTTATTCATGAAGAATAGTTTCTAATCCCACCTGAGATCGAGCTTATCTGTGACAGGAGCAATTTTTGGGTGCTTGATTCCATTATTGGATTCCATCAACAAATCCTTTCCTAGAAAATTAAACAAAAAAAATCAATAACATGATCAAGATAATAAAGTGAGAATTACTCTATTCGGCAACATAAACATAGTTCAATGATTAATACGTTTCTTTCTATGAGAAGTCATGAATTTGTTCGATTCTTGATTTGGAAATTTCTTTGGGCATATTTCTAAATATATATAAAAAAATTATATTTAATCTTTTTTTAAAAAAAAACACTAGGATGCTAAGAAGAAATATGGCCACGTGGCAAAACGGGATATAAGTTGACTAAGAGAGGACCCAACCGAAATCATTCCCTTTATTTGCTTTGATGTCCAATCAACATTTAATCAACCCGTGATGGTCCACAGTAAAATTGTACTAGCCTACTAGGTAAATAAATTAATTACCCGAAAAATCTTCCGGTACGAAAACATAGTATCCTTCATCAGAAAAGCTCTTTCTGCTCTCGGTTTTACTTTTACCTGTAGTAAATAACGCAAAGTAACTCGGATCAGCTCCGATACCAACCCGCATGAAAGTTGTATGCAACCAAAATGTCGATTTTTTTATTTTTTTACCGTTTATTGCGTAATCGGACTCGAACTCGTCTTCTCTAGTCTTTATGTTTAGCCACTTCCTTACGACTGCTCTCGGCCACGAGGAAGACTGAAATTTCAAGTCATAATCGGTCAATTAGCTGACTAAATACATGTTCATATGAGACGAACGAATGGCAAATATCGAAACCGCTTGGGAAAATTATGACAAACCTTGGAGATCTTGGCCATGTCTTTTCTCATTTTGAGTTTAATGAACCGATGACTGAAACTAAACAAGACAAGAGATAAGATTTCCAATCAAAAGTCAACACCCAGCTTCAAATTTTTATTTTTTAAAAAATGGAAACAAAAGGCCTTATTGAAATAAAAGAAATAATAATACTAAAGAAATTGAAACATAAAATGTACATATATAAAAAGTATAGTAATAAAGAAGCAAGAAAGAATAATGGAGATGATGCCAGGTTCATCCTTTTGGTTTCCTTTACAGGGGAGGGAATTGATTGACAGAGTGGATGGTGAACATTTAAATTAACAAAGAAAGAAAGAAAAAAGTTGGTTTCTTTTTGAGATCTTTAATCAAGCATCAAATCTCCCAATGATCAAAAAGTATTTCCTTTTACTCGAAACTAAGATTAACCATCATGAAAGTTTGTTCCTTTTTTTCTCTTGGTCGACTATAACTTGAGTAATTGAACATGTCCATGCAGATCAGACGATCGACCACCATTGAAGAAGAAGGAAGAAGACAGGGAATGATATATTCTTAAGCATGTTTTGGAATAACATAAATTAATTACTACTGCTAATAATTAATTAAAGGCATTAATGGATCATGATGAGTTTTCAAATCAATATACAACTACACTATAGCTAGCTAGTAAAGACCAACTTAAGAGTAAATTAATGAAACATTAAAGTCAGAAGCTGGGAGAAAAAAGATCTTACAGTTGAGTTGATGACCAACTTAATTTGTGATGGACTTAATCCTTTTTTGGTTTGATTATCTTATGAGCGAGTGTGTGTGTGTGTGTGTGTGAGTGAGAGAGAGAGAGAGAGAGAGATTTATAGTATATATTTTGTGAGCTAGGTCTGGAATTCTCACTAATATATATTGCTACTCCATGAGTAATGAGTAGGTTAGGTGTAACGTAAGATAGGAGACTGGAGAAGGAGAGAAAATTAACGTTAAGGACAGGTGCGTGCGTTTTCCTCGTAAAAGAAAATCAAAAGAGAAAGAAACAGGGGACATAGACTACTCCATATGTTATGAAGATATTTAAAATAAATGAGAAAATGCATGTTACTGATCAGTATTATTATTCCTTCCGAAAATAAAAAAAAAATAATATAAAAATTCAAAAGAAAATTTGTAGAAATCAAAGAACATCTTAGATTATGGAATGTTAGTGCTCAATGTTTTTAAATTAATTTTAAAATAACATGTATATATTGATATTTAAATTACATTTAATGTTTTAATCATATGATGTTGGATCTTGATATTTCATTATGCATTATCACGCATCTTTTTTTTAAGATTTCAGCCTCATTTTTTTTCACAAAATAATTAGAATAATATATTAACTCTAAATTTCTCCATGAAAAATCTCATATAGCTTTAGATATTTCTCAATAATAAATAACATATTTATTGTCGTATTTTTATTCACCTGACAGTTACATTTTAAATAAGTTTCGTGTGCTAACACTTGTCCAAACAGTAGTGAAAATTACAAAACTAAAAAACATTATAAATTTATAATAAACGTTTTTAGGGAGGTCAACTGAAAACTCATATGGTTGAATTTGATTACTTGAGCCCTTTATTTTGCTCTTCTATACATTTATGGAAGTCGAGTGAGTAATCCAAGTCAGACAAAATTAAGTCCAAAACTAATTCGCAATTTTCTTTTCTTTAGGGAGAATAAAAGTGTATGGCGAGATCTAAAAGAAATGACATTTGATTTGGACAAACACAAAATTAAATGGGGACTCGTTAATGAGTAGAGACGGCCAAATAAAGGTCACATTCAATGATTGGTTGTGCAAAGGAACATTTCATGCTAGCCAATGCTCAGTACAGTATGTGATTTCTTACTTTAACAATGTGAAGAATTACAGTTTATCAAAATTTGTTGTCCATAAATTCTTTTGTTACAGATTTAATTTTTATCCAAAAATAAATATATATCCGGAACTTAACTACACTTAACTATGTACATTAAACAAAGTAATTTTTCCTAGCTAAATAATTTGCCTCTTGAGGTAGAACAATTAGTCCACTAGGAAACGCTGATAAACTGATAGTGGTTGAAGTTGTTGTGCAAAAACGCCATTGTTGCTTCACTGTACGTATGTATGCAAAAATCAAATTCAGTGTTTTAATTTGTACTCTTGAAAACATGAATAGCAAGATAGGAGAGGATGGCGATAAAATAATTAAAGCATGGACCAAAAACGGTGCGGTTTTCAATTTCTTATCGAGTTACTGATTTTTTAAGGAAAAAAATCGACGTCAATTTACACATGTCGACCGGTTAACCAACTTAACAGATTTTGTGAAGGCGGGTTGTAACGTGTGTAATGAAAGAATCGAAGTTCAGGTGGCGAAATGACAAATATGAAATTATGATGAGAGAATGAAATTTGAAGTTTATGTGATAATCTTACTTATTACCAACTACTGATATTATTAAAAAATAACTTTAATTAATTTAGATCAATTAATCGATAAATTTGGATATAATTTTTATCTTTTTAAAATAGATAAAAACACAGATATTATCGAAAAAAATATCATCTACAACTCGATTGATTACGCATCAAGTAACAACAAAATCAATTACAATGGGAAGTTGTAGAATGCATGAGTCTTTGGCCAAAGATTGAAAAATCCTAGCTGATTTCACTATACAAAATTAAGAATAATTAATGGTATATGGTTTCATTTTTAAAAAACTAATTTCGGACGGAGATTATTATGATTAAATATATATAAAAAAATAAAAATTCTTAGATTGTTTCCGATACTAGCATTTTCATCCTATTTCTTTCTGGTAGGAGTTATATTTAATACTATGTTACTAAATTCAAAACACGTGCAAGTATATTTGTGATGGTAAATCATGTGTAATTATTTGTTTGCAATTATATAGATATAGTATCCATTCATTATTACAGTGCTTCAGCTTAATGTTAAATGTTCCAATGTATATGGTCGTTAGTGAATTGTTCAGTAGTTGATAAAAATAAATAAACAGTTCAAAAAAGTTTAAATGAAATTAAAAAACTGGAGTTAATTAATACAGTAATCAAAGGAGATCACACTTTTTTGTTGAACAAGACACCTGACGAACTCCCCACTTTTAGAAAACAAAATTACTTTTCGTGATTGGAGAGACAAGAGCTTCTTAATTCTTTCTACAATCTTGTGTCCTTTTGAGTCATTAAACAAAAGGTAATTAATCTAATCACTTAAGAAATGATACTTACTGTATGCAATTAAACCCTCGTTCACTTTCGGGAAGATCATAAAATTACATTTATATTCCAAACAATCGACAAATAATCAAACAAAGCTTATGCTTCTGGAAGCAATAGCTAACTAGCTAGCTATTGTATAATTATTAAGTCGGCTACGTAGTTCGTACCTCTTGTAATGATAAAAAGGCTAAGAATTAATTAAACTCTACTATAGCTTTAATAAGCGTCTTAATCATGTGCCCTGTTTGCTTGGTAGACCTATTAACCAAGATGATATTAATTTGATAATTACAATTTATATATTTAACATTTGTAAGTGTAACAAAAAAAAAAAAAAGTGTAACAAGTGTCACGACCAAGTCCAAGGTAGTAAAACTTTGTCCGTCTTGCCCTTGGTGGGCCAGTGAGATCCAAGAAAATCATTCCTAATATAAACCAAAACGCACCATGATGCAACATATATATGCTTCCCTTGACTTTATGTTCAATTAATTAATTAATTATTCGATTAAGAGATTTAAATTGAAAAATGTTTTGATGAACAGACACCCTGAGAGGAGGCATAAATAGAGTATAGGGAAACAGCTGCTTATCAATTGAATTTTCATACGTATACAAGTAGATTAAGATAAAAACACGTCGCCTCTAATCTTATCTTGAAATCATAATCTTAGGATAAAACAAAATTTAAATACCTAGTGAAATTTTCCAACGGATCTAAATACCATTAATTAATAGGAAAAAGTACCCAAAAACAGTCAAAAAAGCAGCCACTTAGTCACTAAATAGTAAAATAAAATTATGTTTAATGGTGAAAATTGGATTTATTGACACGTTATGGTGTATATATGGTTTGATTGAAATTGATCAAGACGTTATACGTACTTACTTTGACGAGCGCAATATGGACTACAAATGTATCTGTATGACGGTAAAAGCATTTTGAAGTTCGGCAACTTAATTTGTATACGTATTAAGCACTAATAAACCTTCGACACTAGTTGGCTATGTAAGAGTTAAAAATTAATTTGGTTAACCATATGATGCAATTTACTTAACACGTGGCCACATATTAACGATACCACGATTTTCACAAAATCACTTTTCTGCCAAGTTAAATTTTAACTCTTACTGAATATATATAATTAATATTGCCACGGAAATTAGGTGTAATTTGACTAAGAAATTAAGAGGAATTTTTATCACAACAAGCTTCAAAAAAAAAGTCATCGATTCGAGATATTTATAAATGTCTTGTGTTTATTGAGAATCGAGTCAATAATGTACTATTGTGAATGAAAAAACGTACGAATTATGAAGACCGGCAAGTTTCCTACTTGGATCATGACCAATAAACCGACCAACCATAATCTGAGACTAGGATAGTACTGTAGTTGAAGTTTCTTTGAGTTGTGAGTTGTCCTTGTCCACATATAATGCCTCGTAGGCTCGTACTAATTTCATGGTCACTATATATGTCATATAATATAAAATATCAACGAAGTTACAATGATTATCAATTTATAAAATGGCTTGAAACTTAAATGGCCCAATCATATAACGTGGAGATGTCAGACAAATAAGATTGGACAGAATATATTAGATGCAAAACACACGTGCGTATAAGGTACTGTTCAAATTCAATTTAAGCGTTATGCGCGTTACATTTTATTATTGTGTATTAATTCTCTCTAATCGGGGCCTCATTCACTTAAACAACATCCATATCTCAAACCTACAAGTAGATTAGAGTATGCGAACAAGGATTCATTCAAAAATCTACTTACTCTTTCACTCATCCTACCTAGACAAGGTTATCATCTTGCTATATCAATAAAAAAATATTTGAAGTTTGTGTATTACCACTTTATTATATGTATAATTTTGACAAAGAGACTTGTTAAATCAGTTAAACGGACAGAAGTTGATGCCAATTGTTTTTATGAAGATACTCGTCAGATAAAAAATGAATGCTATATTATTGTATGATTCGTCAGAAATGCGAATAACGTGGAAAGGGCAAAAACTTACGTGCTGTGCATTGGGATGCTGTAAGTGCTGTGATTTTTCATAAAATGCCATGTGGAAAGATTCGAATCCACGTCAGCATATAGCCACTTCATTCACCACATGTAAACGAACATTAACTACGAATCCTCTATCACGACGGCGGCGGCGGTGAAGGCAAAACTATGTTAAGCGAGTGGAGAGAGTTAACGTCGTTTATTTGGGTCAATAAAACGTTAGTATGGTCTGTGCTGACGTGTATTTTAGTTTCCATATGTCAATTACAAAAAAATCATAGCAGCCTCATAATGCACATGATTTTTTTTATCATATAGTATTTTTTTCGGGGGAATTGGAATTAAATCTCCAATGGGCCTGGAGTCGCTTCATCATTGGCTAACATGAAATGAATAATTGCATTGGACGGGACCTTATAACTGCAATCATGTCATTATGTCATATATACAATATTCTTAACATACTCTAATCATATGTTCTTTGAATCTAATTAATAAAACAAGCTAGTGTTACAAACAACATTAGAATTCCTAGTGCTCTCCCCAGCTTCAGTTTCTTCTATAATGAAGCTATGAAAATGACGTGACTTCCAAATTAATTAAGGTGTAAATAATTTGCCACATGATTTGAAAGTTAGCTTAGACGCACATTAAATAATTTTGCCGTTAATAATATCACTTAATAATAATTAATGCATGCCTTAATTAACTAATTGAGATCGTGCTTTCCAGCTTAAATTTATGTAGTTTTTGGGATCTTCTTTGAATATTGGTGAAGCTTCCATTTCCACTGCCCAATTTAATTTAGTTTCTTCTTCTTTCTATAATTACTTACTAGCCAACTTATCTAAGCAAGTGACGCTAATGAGCTTTTGTCTCCTTTGCTTGGTTAGGGATATACATGAATCATGTATTAATTAGTGGCTCAATAGCAACTTTAGATAATTTATTCGAATGATTATTAGTAATCAAGTTCTAAATTAATTAGATCGGTCAAGTAGAACTCTCTAGAACATAAAATCATATATGATGCAAATTATTTAATCATTGTGCTCGATATTTTAGCATTCTTATTATGACTTATGAGGTATTAGATTAACTAATAACTAACGACCATTCCCAACAAGATTTTACTACAAATTGAATTTCAATAAACACATTACTTCATAGATATTGACTATTTAGTTATATCATATATGTATTACCACTAGGTACTAATTTAATTTCTCCGAATTCAAAATACAGGAGAGTTTGAGAGGATCTTCAATTGACTTTTTATGCATATACTAGTATAGTATAATCCTCATGCTGACTCAGTTCTTGATGCAACCAAATCAATTACTACCATAAACTATGCACCACTAGAAAAACAAATATCTTAGTTTGTCGAATTAAATTGCATTCTCATGCAATTTGCAAAATTTTTTCAATTTTTTATTTTATTTTTTGCAATAGTTAAACCAGAATCTATTTTGGGGTCAGAAAAACAAATATCTTAGTTTGTCGAATTAAATTACATTTTCATACAATTTGCATTTTTTTTTTTTGATGAAGTAATTATAATCTATTTTGAGGTGGTCATTGGCTAATAAAATAGATAATGATTTCTTCAAAGGAGAAATGGGAAAATTGCAGCCACGAGTGACGAGATTACATACATGTAATAGTAAAGGTCAAATTTAAGTAACAGAATATCGAATACTGTAGTTGAGTCAAGGATGAGGAGTTAGATGGATAATTACTTTTGTTTTATTGATTGTTGATGTTAATCACTGTTCCCTCCTTATGGGTCTATAACGGCGAACCCATTTATAATAAAAAGCCACCAATGATCAGACTGCTGGGGGCCCGAGAGAGTACATACTACGGCGGAACATTAACAGCCACGTCGGATTTTTAATGTGAAGAAGCTAGGGAAAGCTCGTGGAGTCAAAGTTGAGGGAGCTGGATGGATGGAACAAAGTGTATATTTGGAGTGATCCATGTGGGATAAATGTGATAGTATAGGGAGTAAATGTGTGGTTGGTTTAAAATGCTCATCACGCGAATTTCTAAGGGGAGATGGTTAACATGTATTGTACTTATACGTGATAAGTAAAATCGTCTCGACGTGACATCCGACTTTTACGACATCCGGCCTTTGGCAACAAGGTCCGGTGTTAATCGATGTCCGACTTTTGACATCAGGTCAGGCCTTTACCACCTCCGTCTTTTGACAGTTGCCGGGACAACACAAGTAAAAGCTTAGTAAAGCTTATATCCATCAAATGGATTCTAAATAAATAGACGATACAAATCAGATTGACATTCATGATTTCAACAAAGCAACAACGGTTCGAACCTCTCCAAACAAAACTTGTAAACATTATTAAGCTTTGGTACTATCTCAAATATCAACCAAATGAAAATCCTTCTAATAATAGATCATAGAGGCACTGATCCACAAAAGGCAAGTTCAGCTGGGCCTGTCATGTACACATGATTATCATCTTCCCTCCATTCGATCTCCAGTGGTCCACCAGGTAGATCAACCGTACATTTCTGTTTCATCAAAAACCATCACCAATGTTGTTACCAAGAAGTGGCTGTGCAATGGAGATAAAAATTAACCTACAGAGAGCATTATTTAAATTTAGAGCCTTAATTTGACAAGTTCGACAACGTACCCTATCAGCATGGCCCTCCAAAACGGCTGCAACCACCGTTGCACAAGCTCCTGTTCCACAGGCTAGTGTTGCTCCTGCCATAAGAAATGGAGAAGATTTCATTACATTTTAACTAACCATTTAATTTAATTACATTCAATTAACCAATTGCTTTGTGCAGTGAATTTATAATGACGACTGACCTGCCCCAGCTCCCAAACATGCATTTTCAGGTGCGAAGCAGAAAATATTTGCTACAAATTCTGCATCAAATGAATAAAACCATATGTAGATTTATTGATACCGAGGATTGCTGGAAGATTATTGACAATTGAACAACACTAACCTGTGTTTGTTACGTGCTGGGAACACAACATGATGCTCAAATTTTGGGCCAATTCCAGCCAAATCCAGTTCATCCACCTCAACATTCTGCATCAATGACAAAAGCATCAAACCAAGCTATCACTATCAGACTATTTCAAGGTTATGACTGACAAAAAGTGACAATACCAAGTCAGAAAGAAAGAAAGAAAGAGCAAAGCCGTAATATTTGCTCAACTAGACGTATTCAATTAATTGTCCACGAGCCAGAATGCATACCTTGCCTCCTTTTGTTCCAAAAGTTATACAGTGAGGATTTCCCATGCTAACGCAAGTCACATTCCAGATTGTTCCATCTACATTGAGTTCTGATTTAACAACAGCTTGACCTTGATTTTCAGCTAACAGTGTAGGTATACTTGATGCTTTAAGAATTGGTTCGCCCATGTCAACTCTAACCTGACATTTGAAAACATAACACAAACCCAATTATTTAGAAAGCATCAGTAACATTCCAGACTAATAATTCCAAAACTATTTTGCTTTGCTATCGTTTAGTCTAGCCTAGCAAGCACAAACTTTTGATGCCAGCAAAAATCTTAAAGAGAAATCAAAACCACTTCATTCTTTGAACAAATTTAGAAGAAAATGAGCTGGATACCTTCCCATCGTCTTGAATTTCAGGAATGATGAGACCTGCACCAGTGTGCACTTTGAAACTGAGGGGAGACATAAACAACAAAGTTAGCAATGCACCCATTTCAAAGTCAAAGCGTAAGAACCAGGGTTTAGGCATAAGTAGAGAATAATTGTAAGCAGAGATCAAAGCAGAGGACAAAAGACAGTAAACAAAACAAGCACCTTTGATTCCCTTGTAAATTTTCAAGGTCTGCAACGAATCTGGCAAAGCACCTCACTCCATTCCCGCACATCTAGAAGATTATATTAACATAACGAGAAACCATGAGTCTAGAGTAACACGAAATTTATTCAACTAAGAGGATTGTATTTGCAGTACATCTAGAAAGCCATGAAACTTAACAAAGAGAAAAGGCAAATATAACACCCATTGGCCATTACCTCTGGTTCACTTCCATCGGAATTGAAAATCCTCATAGTGTAATCAGTGCCATCAATTCCAGGCATCACGAAAATCACTCCATCGGCACCAATACCAAAGTTTCTATCGCATAGCCTCGCGGCTTGCTCCGGAGTAACCTTAGGTTCTGTAGAGGTCCTATTATCAACCTACAAAACAAACCCCATAAATCATCATCTGCATTATGCCTGCTCACTAATTCATCCATAATGTCCAAGAAAAGATGAGAAATTTACCAGAATGAAGTCATTTCCGAGGCCATGGTACTTGACAAAGTGAAGAATTCCACTCTCCCTCCGGTCTAGGAAAGACGCCTTAGAAACTCTCTCGTTTGTTTCAGTGCTCATTGAAGTAGCTGAGGCACGGAGGAGACAATGATTCTTATAAGAGACCAGTTTAGCTTCAGAGGACTGTTAAATTGAAAACACGAATTGGATAAGGGAAAGGCGATTAATTTGAGGAAGTGAAACGCACCGCGTGCGGTGGTCTAAATCGGCTGCCGAGGCCGTCGTCGTGGTAGTGGGGAGAAATCGCGGCGGATAAGGCCATGGATTTCAGCTTTTGGAGGACGAGAAAGAGAAATGGGCTGACGGCGGCGGGTCAACGGAGAGAAACGGCGGCAGGGGGGAGCTGGAGAGCGAGTGAGAGTCGAGAGGAAGAAAGAAGAAAAAGAGAGAGATGGAATTATTTTATTTTATATGATAAAAGACTAAAATGTCCTTGGTTTTAATTTTTAATTCTAATTTTATCCTCTATTCTTCTCCCTTCTCCGACGGAAAATTGTTGTTTTTGCATCTAACTCACAAGCTACTTACCGTAGCTAACGGAAATCAAACGTCGCTGACGGGATCGGCAACTCGTCAAGAGATTTCCGAGTTGTATGTTTGTTTAAATCTTTTCCAGGTTCATAGGCTTGTTTAGGTGCTTCCAAGTTGTAGCATTGTTTAGGTTCTTGCCGACTTGTAACCTTGTTAAAACACTTACCGACTTGTATAATTGTTTAAGTTCTTACTGAGACGTAGGCTTGTTTAGGAGATCTCAGAGTTGCATTATGGTCTTGTTTAAATACTTACTGACTTTTAGGCTTGTTTAATTCTCCTTACCGAGTTGTATGTAGCCTTGTATATACTCTTATCAACTTGTAGCCTTGTTTAGGTACTTACTCTGTAAAATTGTCATCCAACAAGATAATCATGGTCAGGCAAATCATGAACATCTTTAAATCGCCTTATCTCATCCAATTAGGGGTTTATACTAATCATATAATCAAAAACTATATGTGAAGCAAAATTAAATAGGAAGCCAAAAAGAAAAATGAAAGAGGAAATCCTCAAATCCATCGCCCTTTTTTGTATTAGAAATATCAAAAACAAATATTTTATAAGCCACTTTTTAAAAAAAGGGAAATTCTTAACTAACAGTTTGTAAAATAAATTATTGACGCGGAGAAGACTTTATTACAAAATATTTGATGAATATCTGCAGTATCAATTTAACTGGGCAAAGATCTGTTTAATGTTGAAATAATAATTTGAGAAAGTATTCAGGTTTCCTTAATTACATCAAACTTGTAAATATTTAAACCTCGTATATTTTTTATATGAATGAATCTGCTTTCTTTCCCTGTCAGAATGAAGGTTTTATTTCTTTTTCTTGTTCAGAGAAAGAAAGACATAAAGGAATGGCTGATGAGTTTTGGTTTGATCATGAGGTAGCTCATCATTTTCTTGGTTTCTTTTCAGGTTTTCACATATTATTCGTTCACTTATTTATTTTTGTGCGAATGATTTTGGCATTGTTTCGTGTTGCATAAAGATTATTTAAGCGATTAGTAGTTATTTCATTGTCGATTTTGAATCTATGAAGAACAAACTTTAAGAATTCTAGTATGGAGAATGATCGGTTGAATTGAAGTTATACGTTTTTCTCTAAAGAAAACCCTTATAAAAATAATTCTGAGTTTTCTTCTACGTTCTTGGGGAATTGTTATTTTTAATCGATATTTTACAGAAGTAAATGGTAACTAAGCTGGATTGTCTAAAAATTTGACAGAAGAGTGGGAGATTGGAAATCCAGTGAAGAGAAGGGTTCAGACGAGCTTTGGGACATGAGATGGAAGAAGATGCACAAGGTGATTTCCAGGAATTAGTCAGAGAGAATCTGAATTACAGAACATCCTAGACGAGATCCTGACAAGCAATCCTGGAAATACTGGTCTTCTTCCACAGATGACAAGTCAGCAGGATTGTATCGCTCTGGTCTTCTTCCACAGATGACAAGTCAGCGGGATTGTATCGGAAATGCAGTCTTCTTCCACAGATGACAAGTCAGCAGGATTCTGTATCGGTTATGAGAGTCTATCTCCTCCTGGTCGAATTCGAAAAATCAGATTCGTGCGACTCTGGAATCCTGCAGCAACCATTCGTTCATTATTCTAATGGATGTATCCAAATGGAAAATCTTTCCTTTGATCATAATGATATCACTACTACTATAGGACATGTGAATGCTTCCTACCAGGGGAGTTAATACCTGAAATGCCCCTGATGATATGTCGTGGTTCAGAATGGATCAATAGGCTTGCAAAGGTAACCATTGCCCCAAACGGGAAAACTTTTGCAGGCAGTTATCGACGCAGGCCCCTTGCTGGAGACTGCACTATCACTTTCTTCTTCTTCTCCGTCTTCAGATGTTGTCCTTGCCACCACTTCCTCACTGGCGAAACCCACCACCACAGTTATAGTACTCCCCCATACAGGAGTTCGATTCCCGATAATGACCTTGCAGCTGTTAACAATAACTGGATCAGCTGTCGGGGAGTACGGATCAGCCTCGCTCAGCGGCCTTTCAAAAGAAGAGGCCGTTGCCTGAAAACGGGCTTGTCCAGGAAGTTACTGAAGCAGGGCCGTTAGTTGGCTCACCTGTTCCAAAGTGGCAAAACCTGCCGCCTCCAAGATCATCTTCTTCAGGCAAATGCGCTGGACCTACTAACCCAAGTAGAAGTCATGGAAGCGAAGGTGTCGCTAGAAGATGCACAAATCCCAATTTCCTTGATGCAATGCAACCAATAACCTGGAAACTCTATCACTTGGTATTTAATTTATTTTTTTAGTTTCATTGTTATGTTAATTTATAGGATTAGATGGAAATATGATCAGTCAATCTCTCGTTGCATTTGACATTGAATGTGTTGAATAAATCATGTATTTAGCTTATGGTTGGTGAAAGGTGACCATATTCTTAATAAGAAAAAACTTGTTCTTCAAGAAAATTTGTAAGTACGTATTTTATTCCAAAATTCTCGAATGTTACTCGCAAATAAATATGATATACGCAATCTAAGCAAGACGCTTCGTAGCGACGGGGCGTCACGAAATTCAGCCAATAAACAACCTCCTTATATTCGTA
>JANIEQ010001896.1:0-10020 GCA_024708375.1 Oxalis stricta
GGTGATGTGTTCAATATTTTAGAGGTATATGAGATACAATATGGTTCAGACAAGACTATGCTTTCAAAGGTTCCTGAGATGATAAAAAAATCTCAAAATTCAGTGTTTCAGCAAATGAGTTCGAACTATCAGTAGCACTCCGTACAAAAATTGCATGCAAGACTCTGAGACAGAGGTTTCCTGAATGCAAATACTGCAGAAAGGACAATCATGGAATAAGAATGTTTCTGGCATGAAAATGCCTCCTGTGACCGCTGCAAACAGAAGGGACGTGTTGAAAAGGTTTGCAATAATCGATGGTGAAAGTCAAAGCCAGTCTAGTGCCTATACCTTCAATCAAACACAAAGCACATCAAAAACGTATACCCCAAAGCCCCAAATGCCGCATACCCAAGACCAAACAAAAAACATACCAAACACAAATGTCCACCATAGGTCACATATGCCAAGCTCAATTGCACCAAACCCATACCCATGCCCCATATGCTCAAACCCCCAATATGCCACATATATCAACAACAAATGCCTCAAATCAATACCAAACACATATGCCTCTACAGCAAACACCATCAATTCTAAGTCTAGCAGCCCCTAAAGCTGCACACTCTTCATTCAGGCTTCACTGAACATAGAAATCAAAAACCCAAGTGAAACACTTGTTCTTTGCGGAAGCTCGTTTTTGTTGATACGAAGAAGAAAACAAAACAATGTGATTCTTCGAAAAAAAAAATTGTAGCTCAGAAAAATGATGTATGTGATGAACAAGATGCTTGGTCATGGACATGCGATAGTGTAAATCGTGAAGCAACAACCAATCCTGAGGTTTAGCTCCAATTATCCAGGATATGCACTTTGAGTTTGCATGAGATAACGAAGCAAAAATGGAAACTCAGTAAGCTCTAGTCCTACCAGATTTGCTTCCATGTCCTCAAAGGGAGAGTAGGAGTACACTGACAGACATGCTGCGTAAAAATGATTTCCCTTGGACAGCCGATATGGAAACAGCAGCAAAGAAGATGAAGATGTTATCTAGCGTATTTCGAATGCCACCGCCAACACTGAGTTCCATTTCAAGGAACACAGAAGAAGACTTAGAGGCAGAACTAACAATGGTTACGGTAGAACCACAAATCTCAAGGCTTGCTGTAGAGAAGATTCAAAATGGAAAACAACACTGGATGAAGGAATGACAGGTATCGTTGAAAATAAGACATAGGAATTTCTTCACAAATCAAAAAATGCATCTAATGTTGGATTAAAATGGGTGAACAAGATTAAGCTTAAACTTAGATGAGGATGAAAATGCATACAAGCCTCAAGGTTATGATTTACAAGATCAGGAGGAGAAAATATATATGCTCAAGAAGGTACTAAAGAATTATGAGATGTGTTAAACCATCTAGTTGTCTCAACATCAGTAGAAGAGGGCCTGAAGCTCTGGGAAAAGCAGCAGAGAGATGAGGTATGTCCATATCTGCTAAAAAGTTTGCTAGGTTCTTTGTTGTATTTGACAGCATCTAGGCTTGATATCATGTATGATGTCAATTATTTATCATGTTATATGAAAAATCGTGTTAGTGATCATTTGCAATGTGCTAGGTGTATATTGAGGTATATAAAATTTTTTGTTGACTCTGATGTGGAGTATAAGAGAGGTGATCATGGTGAATTAAGGCTGTGTCAGTGATGCTAGTTTGGGAGGAGAAGAGAAAGGGATGAGTAACGCTTCTGTTTTTTGCTGCTCATTAGGTTCCAGGATTTTTGTTTGGAGCTTGGAAAAACAGAAGATTGTCTCCTTGTCATTAGCTGAATCCATGACTTTGCATTATGGTTAAAAAACATATGCTATGTGGGTTAAGGAAGTGCTTGCTGAATTGGGTGAATTGAAGAATGATATTATTCTGGTGTATAGTGATTCAAAACCAGCTGTTCCTATTACTGAAAATCATGTGCATCATCAGAGGACCAAACACATGCTTATGAAGTATTATTATATCTCCGGAATTGGTGGCTCCGAAAGAGGTTCGATTGGCATGCTGCTGTGGAGAATTGCAGATTGTAGTAATGTTTACTAAATGGCTGGCAAGGGCAAGGGCAAGGGCAAGGTTTGAGTTTCTGCATGAATTTCGTGGAATGTTGTCTTCTAAAGCTCGTGGAGGAGATGTTGGAAGTCGTATTTCGAGCTAAAGAAGGCTGGTTACTGAAGCAAAGATCGATGAGTGTTTTCTTTTAATGCAAGATAAGTTATTAAGTAGAATAAGGCTTGGCCCATAATGTTTGAGCCAGTTATTTAATTGAGCTAGCATTGTGTTCTGCCATATATCAGAACAATTTCGTTGTAATAGGTTTGAACATAACAGATTAATACAAATACCAGATTAGCCGCTATTTTGTCTTTATTCGTTTTCTCTCCAAGAGTGCCAGAATAATTCTGGCCATAGCTTCCTTTCAACAACAATGAGCTCGATTCATAGAATCGTATATCCAAACTCAAAACTTTCAGGTTGAATGCCATTCGGATAATTTTTAGGCGAAAACACGAAAACATTCTGTATATTAATTTTGGTGTTTGGGCTTCTAAATTCTGATTAAATAATTTATAGAAACATTACACATACAGATAGCTCCATCCAAAGTTGAGGACCATTCTAGGACGACGAGGAGCAAAGAGTAACAAGGAAGAATTTGAGGACCATTATGGTAATTCTAAAATTTGGACATTTTCCCTTTTGAAAGAGGACGTGAAGGAAACAACTTTGGGGACCTTGAAAACATCTCAGCTGAAGACAAATGACTTAAAATTCGTCCAAATCCTACAATTCTCACAGTAGCCGTTACATATTCGTCCATCAAATTTCCAACGATGATATCTCAGTTACTCAGAAAATTGCATTTTTAGTACCATTCGAAATAAGTCATCAAGGGCTTCAAATGTGTAGACTGATTTGACCCATTTCTGATCTCTCTCAAAAGCCTGATATGATCGTTTGCAAGTTGACGACCGATTTCAGACAAAACACAATTATATTCATGCACCATTTAATTAAGTCTTTTAATCATGTCTTTTCATGCAAACACTGTAGATGATTATTGCTACTTTTCATCTTCATTTATGTTTGGTTACAAGTTTTTTAAATTAATTGTTGTTTAATTTCTTTTCCTTACAAAAAACGAGCAAACTAAGAAACCAAATAAGAAACCAAAGAGTTGTGGTTCTTTAGTCTCTGTATTGCTTTGAAATTGGAATAAAAATTCAGACTTGAATTTTGAGAAAAAGGAAAGCATAGGGATTCTAGTCTGATCGAGTTTTAACACCTGTTGGTTGTTGTTTACCTAAAACAATTGTTTGTTTCATCAATTTTCCTACAACTCTCTCTGTCCTGTTTTTTCGTGTGTTCGTCAATCGCAACATTTGTTCACTTTTGTAGCAATTCTGAATTCGTTACTAATTCGATTGGAGCGTTCTTGGTGGCATTGGAAAGTAGACATTAGAAGCTCTAAACTCAACTAATTTTGATTATTTTCATTGCGTTTTGAGGTCTGAATCTTCTGATGAAATTTGACCTAATTTCTGTCCGAGAAGATCAAATTCTCATATGTTTTGATTTTTGACCGGAATTTTTTGTTGGCAAGTGGCAACGGGCTTTTTCATTCCGATTTGCCATAAAAAATGTTCATAATTGTGACAATGAACTCGATTACATAGAATTGTATATCCAAACTCAAAACCTTCATGTTGAATGCCATTCGGATAACCTTTGGGTGAAAACACGAAACAATTGCGTATTTTAAATTTTGATTAATTTATAGAAACATTACACATACAGATAGCTCCATCCAAAGTGTTGGGAATTTATTTTCTTTTATTATCATGTTATGATGGTACACAGAGCACACTTATATATGCCTAGGAGCAGAATTGTCATGTATGCCTTGTTGAAATAAGCTTCAACACATTTTCCAATGGCAACGAGCGTACCAAGTGAGAGCGAGTCTCGGCGCAACCGGTTAAGGTTGCTCCATTGTGGCCTGGAGGTCACTGATTCGAGTCATGGAAACAGCCTATTTGCAAATGCAAGGGAAAGGCTGCGTACTATGACATCCTCCCTCATACCCCTCCAAAAGCGGAGAGCCTTAACGCACCGGGGTTTGCCCTTTTTTTAACGAGCGTACCAAGTATTGCTTCTCTTTCAGCAATCTTGCTTTCACTCAGCTTCTCATTATTCCAATGTCCATAGGACCGAGCAGCCCTGACCAGTTTGTGTTACATCAATAATGCATTTGTCGCTCTTAAAGTCTTCACGAATAGTTACTCCAATCGCGTTGTATACGGCTCTCTTTGTTCTTGTAATCAATTACTTCAAAGCAGTCTAACCAGGTTGTTGGTTTACTTTCTACATTGACAAGGAAACAATTATTTAAAATCTGATTGCATAACATTAATTTTTGTATAACGATTTCTATCGATGGGTTTGAACGACCAATTCGATCATTTCATTTAATCTGGGCAATCCGTTTAATTTTACCCTTAAAACCGATATCAGACTGGTTCAAGGTCACATTTTCTAGTAGTGCCATGATCATATATCCAGGGCATCCGGCGTGGTTTCAAAAATATTTGATAAGCTTCAACATCTTAATTATTTAGAAGCGTGCAATCTATATCGTTATGTATTCAAGATTAAAGATTAACTCTAAAAATAATAAGAATTTTGTCAATAGAATACAAATAATACACTCAATAAGATTCCTATTATGAAAATAATTCAAATATTTTATTATAAGATGTTGAATTTCTTACCTCAAATTAACTATACTAGTTAACTTGATTAGTAAGTCGATTTTTAAGTCAAAAGGTTCAAGGAAATAGTTTATTTAATCAGGATCGTCATTGATTAAATTGGTGTGTGTATATATATAAATAAGATTTATCAATTAATTGAAAAGAACCTACAACTTATGGAGGTATTACATCTATGGTCCGATTGAATCAGATACAAATTTGGAAAGTACTAATCAGATACATCTATGGCTCGATCGGTCTCTCCCGAAGGTCGAGTCGGTAGCTTCTCCTAGGACGACCGACCGTGATGATCGTCACATGCATACTTACGCTAGAAGACCTCCAAGGAGGACTTATCTTGCCGGAGAATCATCTCGGAGACCTCACTGCCGTCTCACCCCTAGGTGGAGACCTCCGAGATGACCTAAATGACCGTCGCCGAGAGAGCTCGCAAGACTTGCGTGACTCGCTCACTCGAAGACGTGAAAGAGATGGTAGACTACCGTCTAACCATGATGCAAGAGGTCAATAGAAGAGAAGATCTCAGAGAACGACTACTTTCAAGGAGTCGTCAAAATAGCATATTGAATGATCCGCGCAACTACGGAGACATGCCCGAGGACACGGCCGAAAGCCGATCCCCTCGACCCCGAGACCGATCGGATCGAGACCGAGACTTGCGTCACACTCTGAGTCGGAGTCGGCACGCTCCCTCCGTCGGGCCCGGTCGCTCTCGTCTCTCGGATACCGTGGATCGTCTTATAGAAGAAGAAATTCAAAGGCGCCTAAGGGCCCGAAATGATATGCCACCTCCAGCACCCCTACCACCACAACAAGAAGCGAATGGACACATGCCGAATGGACATATGCCGAACGGACAAGATCAGAATGGACAAGCGCTAGTTGCTCAATACCCCTACAACATGAACGCGCCTCCTCCCGCGTATCCATTGCCCGTCGCATATCCGAATCAAAATGCGCTATGGCATCATGCCGAACCAACAATTTGGGAATGCTCATGGCTACATGATGGGTCCATCTCCCTTCACTCAAAGGGTCCTAAGTGAGCCGCCACCCGATAAGCTACAATTCCCAACTATCAAGAAGTTCACAGGAGTCGGTGACCCGAGAAGTCATGTACTCGTCTTTGAGTCGGCCATGACTCTCGTTGGTTATTCCGACGCCATCGGATGCCGAGCTTTCCCGGTCACCTTGGAGGACGCCGCACAAATATGGTTTCGAATGCTTCCACCGGCTCGATAGATAGCTTCTACACTTTGGCCAACCATTTCTTGCACCGTTTTGTCGGGGGCAAGTGCAAGGAAGAAGTTCGGCTTCGCTCTTCCTAGTCCGACAACGACGGAACGAGAGTCTCCGCGACTATGTCGCGCGCTTCATGGATGCATGTAATGAGATTCCGGACCTCGCTCCCGAAGTGAGTGTAGCCGCTATGACCACCGGAACAACGAACGAAGCTCTCACGGCTGCCCTTGCAAAGAGGCCGCCAAGGACGATGGTAGAACTTTTGGCCAAGGCCGGTGAAGAAATGCTAGTGGAGGACGTAGTGCGTGAGTCCGATAAGAATCGAGAAGGTGACAAGAAGAGAAAGTTTGATGATAAGAATCAAGGAGGCAAAAATGATAAAAAGCGCAATCGGGATGACACCCGAGAGTCGGCCCGAGAGGGAGACAAGAGCCGATCGGACTACCTCCTCAAAGTATGACAAGTACACTCCTTTGACCTTGCCGCGTAGTCGCATTCTCATGGCTATCCAAGAGTCCAACCCGAACTACATTCGCTACCCAAAGCCCATGCGAGCGGGAGCGAACCGAAAGAATTCCGACTCTTTTTGCCAATTCCACAAGGATTATGGTCACACCATCGAATGAGTGTAGGCAACTTAAAGATGAGATCGAATTCCTCATTAGACAAGGGAAGCTCGACTCATACACTAAGGATGGCTCGCGCCGCGCAAGATAGGGGCCCGATCAAGTTCAACAATGGCAACCGCAACAACAATCGTCGTGGTAAAGGAAAGAAGGCAGATCAGAACAAAGAGAAGAGTCCTCCGCCCGAGCTCGAGATGCCTCCGGGTGGAGGCGTGGTACACATGATAGTTGGTGAAGAGTTTAGAATGAGCAACAAAGCGAAGAAAGCTTTGGTCCGAGAGGTCATGTCTATCGACATCCCTCACAAGGAAGAGAAAGGCCCCGACTCCTAGGCCCGTCATAAGCTTCTCGGACGAGGATTTGGTAGAATGTCTTGTATCCGCACTCCGATCCCCTTGTGATAGAGATGACCATCGCCAACACCGATGTGTGGAGAGTCTTGGTCGATGATGGTAGCTCTATCGATATCCTATACTACCATGCTTTCAAAGAAATGGGCTTCGATGATCGGTATCTATCTCCTTCTCCGGGACCTATCTACGCCGTGAACCGTATCGAGATTCCGGTCGTCGGTGCCATCAGACTCCCGGTCTCTCTTGGAGAGGGAGACCGACGCACCATTCAAATGATCAATTGGCTAGTGATCGAAGGCCCAACTTCTTATAATGCAATCTTTCGACGTCAAGGCATTGCGACATTCCAAGGAGTGGCATCTTTTCTCTATCGCTGCTTCAAGTTCCCTACGAAGAATGGCATAGGAGTCGTACGAGGAAATCAAAAGGCCGCGCGAGTGTGTCACCTAGCGACTTTCAAGTCTCCCGAGCACCAAGAGCATGCCAATCTCATTAAGACGACACTTACCTCTCGAAGCCGATCCGGCTCGAAGCCAGTCGTAGCTCGAAGGGAAAGTCAAGTTGTGGTCTATGCCGGTACTCCCCTCAAAAGGAGTCGGTCCCTCTCGCCTTCCCGAGACGGAGCCCGACTCCTCTCCCAAAGGTGCATCTCGAGAGGCTTTGGCCATTGACTTTGATGCGCGTGATGACTTTTCCACTCCTCGTGCCGAGCCCGTGGAAGAGTTAGTGCCCATCCGACTTTGTGATCAAGATCCCAAGAAAGTGACTTTCATCGGCGCCGAGCTCAAAGGTGAACTTCGTGAGAATCTGATCAAGTTCCTTCGTACCAATAGTGATGTCTTTGCATGGTCCGCGGCCGATATGCCCGGAATCGACCCCGAGGTCATGGTTCACAAGCTCAATGTTGATCCATCTCGCAAACCCGTCAAGCAAAAGAAGAGAGCTTACGCCGCCAAGAGACAAGCGGTGATCGACCAAGAGGTCGACAAGCTCCTTCAAGTCAGGTTTCATCGATGAGATAAAGTACCCCGAATGGTTATCCAACCCCGTGATGGTCGATGAAGTCGAATGGGAAGTGGAGAATTTGCATTGATTTTAGAGATCTAAACGATGCTTGTCCCAAGGACCATTATCCACTTCCGCGCATCGACATTTTGATCGATGCCACGGCACGGGCACGAGCTCTTGAGCTTTATGGATGCATTCTCGGGCTATAACCAAATCCTCATGCTTCTCTACGACGTGTCGAAAGTCTCCTTCGTCACGGACAAGGGTTTGTATTGTTATGTCGTCATGCCATTCGGGTGAAGAACGCGGGTGCCACGTATCAACGCCTCGTGAACAAAATCTTCAAGTCCCAACTTGGTAGAAATATGGAAGTCTACATTGATGATATGCTCGTGAAAAGTATCCGCAAGGAGGATCACATCTCGGACTTGGCCGAATCATTCGCCGTTTTGAGAAAGTACCGCATGAAGCTAAACTCGAAAAATGTGCTTTTGGAGTAACGTCGGGTAAATTCTTGGGTCTCATGGTTTCTCAACGTGGGATCGAAGCCAACCCCGACAAGATTCGAGCTATCATCGACATGGTGGAGCCATCCGACACAAAAGATGTTCAACGTCTCACGGGTCGGATCGCCGCCCTCGGTCGGTTCATGTCTCGTTCCGGAGACAAGTGCCTTCATTTCTTCAACGCACTTAAGAAAGCCTTCGAGTGGACTCCCGAATGCAGCCAGGCGTTCCAAGAGCTTAAAAGATACCTCGCTTCGCCTCCACTCTTGGCGAAGCCGATCGAAGGAGAGCCACTCATAGTGTATCTAGCCGTGTCGAAGTAGCCGTAAGTGTCGTGTTGGTTAAAGAAGAGGGTAGAGCCCAGAAACTCGTCTACTATGTGAGTAAGGTTCTTCAAGGAGCCGAGACCCGATACTCAAAGGTGGAAAAATTTGCATTGGCACTTGTCATGGCCGCGAGAAAACTTCGTCCCTACTTCCAAGCCCATCCAATCCGAGTCCTCACCGAGCAGCCGCTCCGCAAGATTCTTCATAACATTCAATCAAGTGGGAGGATGATTAATTGGGCCGTGGAACTAGGTGAATTTGATATTTCTTATCACCCGCGCCCAGCTATCAAAGGCCAAGCTTTGGCGGACTTTATTCTCGAATGCACAATCCCGGACAAGCCGAAGGAGAAGACCGGAGTCGACACCACCGAGGGGACACCGATCGAGAGGACCACCCGACCGGAATGGCCAACCCGACGGCCCCGACCTCTTGGCCGACCGGTGCCGAAATCGAGTTTTGGAATATGTACTTCGATGGTGCTTCGAACAAATCGGGCAATGGAGCCGGAATTGTCCTAATAAGCCCCGATGGGTTTCCCATTGAATACGCTCTTGCTCTCGACTTCGAATCCACCAACAATGAGGCCGAATATGAAGCTATGCTAGCTGGGTTTAGTTTGGCGCAAAGTCTCCGTGTGAAGAACATTCGAATCCATAGTGATTCTCAGTTAGTAGCCAATCAAGTTTTCGGAGATTATGCGGCTCGAAGCGAGAGAATGGCAAAGTACCTCAAGATGGTTCAGACATATGCTTGGTCAATTCGACAACTTCCAAGTTGTGCACATCCCAAGGGACCAAAACACCCATGCCGACACCCTTTCGAAGTTGGCATCGGGTGATTTGGAGGACGTAGACCGACTTGTCTACACGGAGGTCTTGGAGAAGCCGTCGATTGACATACCAATGGTGGCGCCGATTATGTGTCCACCCGATTGGATGACACCCATCCGCTCCTACATAATTGATGGTGTCGTGCCCGATGATCAAGACGAAGCTCGAAAACTCATCCGAAAAGCCGCGAAGTACACCATCATTGGAGGAGCCTTGTACAAGAGATCCATCTCGGGACCCTTCCTAAAATGTTTGTCCCCCGAAGATGCCGACTACGCCCTTCGAGAGACTCATGAAGGCATTTGCGGACAACATTTAGGAG
>JANIEQ010001897.1:0-11122 GCA_024708375.1 Oxalis stricta
AACTTCCTGCATGCAACAAACAAAGATAGGAAAAAAAGAATTTTAAGCATTTTTAATTACAAAAGAAACAAGATATCAAAATAACTCCCAAGAGAAGTACCTGCTCGTCAAAACTTATTCCAACAATGTCCATCGCCTTCTAGTAGCAGTGTACTCTTCCGAATCATTGACTCCATCTAACTCATAGCAATTTGATTGGTTTAGATAATGAAATGTTCTTGGGTTTCCTAGTTTGTATTTCTAGAACATCCTGAGACATAACAAGAGACTGAAGAACTTATAAACATCATAAATTGAAAATCTGGCAGTAAAGGGTCTGAAGAGTAATTCAAGCTTTAATTCACTCATGATGCCCTCACACACACAAGATCATGAAGAAAAAGAGAGGGAGAGACAAAGAGTTATTTGACTTCTGAAAGACGCTTTTTCTGATCAAAAAAGACATAATCACTGGCATAACAATAGGCAAGAAATTACCTCAGGTGGTGCAGCACAAATCATGTAGAAACAGTGGTAATTTCTCTCGGGATCAGACACCACAACCCGTACATGTGATCTTTCTAGCAAATAAGTTCTGATAGCAGCTCCTGAAATCTTCCCGTCCTTGTCAAATTGAATCTCCACGAACTTTCCAAAAACGATTTGTTATGTTTACAAGATAAAAGTAAAAACACAACAAAAATCAAATCCTTGAGCATCACGAAGATTTCAAATTTTGAGTAGAAAATATTAAAAGATGACTGCACCAACCTTGAGTTGTTGTTTCTGACCGTCTTCGCATTCCCAAATGCTTCTAGTACAGGGTTGGACTGTGAATAAGAGCAGGTATCAAGGATGGGTTTAACATTTAATATTATTACACAAATTGTGAAAACATGCAGAAAATGAAGATAATCTTACTTCTAGCACTTGCTGCTCTACAGTTCTGCCCCTCAGCAACAGCTCTTCCTCCCATATAAGCAAGGTAACGCATAAGCAACTTAGTGCTTTCTTGTTTTACCTGCTCCACTTTCACCACTTACTAAAATCGATTGACTTATTCCCTCATTGATCATTTGTCTACAGTCATTAAATATGATTAAGCCAACGTATAAGCAAACCCACTGAATTAAAACAAGATTTATTCTTTGCCTAATTTAATTTCAGATAATATCGAATGGATATTTTTCTATTATTTTCGAAAGAGTACCTGAATGCAGCATCTGCAACGGCAAAGGGGTGGGGACTAAGCTCACCGAACCCTGCTCCTTTATATTGTGCCATCATATGGCTGTCATATAAATGTGGAAGCCTTCTAAAAGGGTTCACAGCGATCAATATTTCTCCCGTGTAAGTCTGAGTGTAAATTTAAAGTGTGTTAGTTAGTAAACCACTGAAATTGAAGATCATTCACAAACAACTTCCAAACATAATTTCTTAACATAACACCCAATTCAATTATTTATTCTTTGCATATACTTACATATATCTCATTCATGTCATATCTTGATCTTAAGTTCTGCAAAACTCCAGGCTCATGCAAATAAGCCAGCTTTGTCATATCATCCACTCCACAAGGTGGGGCTTCGGTGTCTTTAGGATAGACATTAGAAGCCTTAACAACAACCTGCATTTCCAAAATTCAAATGGAAAGTGATAGCGATTAGCTTCAGAAAATGCATTTAATAGAATAAATAATAAATTAAAACAAGCTGCAGATTAATTCAGTACAGTAACCTCAGGAAAATGTTATTAGGGACTTTTTTTTGCTTAGCAGTTATTAAGATGTGTGTCCTTGTGTATCAAAATTGTCAATTTTATCCTCAGAAGCACTCACCGTTTTACCAGATGTGCAGAGAACCTTAACATCTTCTTTATTAACCTGTACAACTTCACCATCTATCCAAGCTTCATCAGGATCTTCAAGCCAAACAAGAGATCCAACTGCAAGACTGACAGCACCAGCCTGTAATGGCAGGAGCACTGTGTTACATGTCTATTTCATTAACATGTCCTGTCGTAAGTAAATTGAATAATCATCAAGTTGCATTATGTGCGAGCAACACGGATATTTCAGTAATGGAATTGCCAATATGTAAGGACCAAAAGAATAAGCATTCATATCAACAGAATACACCATGCATACTGCTCCAATACATATAACACATGAGGCTTGTAACATAGTAGCAGAAAACATAGATAATGCAATTAACCAGAGAAACTGCTAAAGCGACAAACGTGATGTTAAATTTAAAAATGCAAACAACAATGAGCTCCTGATGTCATCAACTTTACTTAGCCTCTTAGCAAATCACTAAAGGATACCCCAGCTAAGGCTAGCAGTGCCTTCAGTTTATCAGGGGTTTAAGAGAACACATAATCGTGCGTAAAAAAACAGGTTATTTTAGCCTAAAGTTTCACAATGCAGTAATAATTTTTTGTGAGAATCGTGGACATTGCATGAAAGATTATCAAACTTCGATTGGGAGCTGAATCTGCATCTGAAAACCCCCATCATAATCTCAAAAATCGAATCTACTACAACTTTCAGGCAATCTATTCCTAAGCTAAAATATTGGTATGAATCAAGCACATATAAAATGAGATCAGAAGCAAATGGCAGCATCAACACATTTTGAAAATGCAAAATCTCTAATAAACCAATATAGATAGAAAAGATAGAAAGAAAGATAGATAGATAAAGGTCGAAACTTTGGATATAAAATACCATGATTATTTGATCGGATCAGAAACTCCGGTAGGTAGTGGGATCTGCTCCGATCATTCAAAATGAAGAGGAGTTTTTTTTTTTCTTTAAAGGGGTGTTATTATCTTCTTCTTTCTTCCCTCCCACTTGGTTTTGGTTTTGGTTTTGGTTTTGGTTTTGGAGTTGAAGAGTTTTAATTACTTTGAAAAGTAATTGATTTTGTGTTTAATAAAGTAAAAGAAAAGTACAGAAGACAGACAGACGTGTTGACTTTATTTCCAGAATTGCCCTAGATTTCCGCTTCTATTTACCAACACCCTTTCCTTTGTAACGCTTCTTCTTTGAGTTTGACAGCTCAGGAAGTCCAGTTGGGTCAGCTCGAGTTGAGCTTTTTTGTTCTTGTAAATTTTGATTTCATTGAGCGGTAAATTTGGCAGATAAAAAAATAAAAAGGCAGAAAACAAATTCTTGATTTCAAACGCTATTTTTTAAAAAATAATAATAATTATTCTTATGATATAAAATACGAACTATTTTCATTTTTCAAAAAAATTTTTGCTACTTATCGAAAGAATAGATAGTTATATTCACTATTAATATATTAATATAGATAGATAATATAAGTTATATTGTACAAACATTAATAAGAATTTTTAAAAATTGGCTCTATTATTTTCCCATTTACTTCCTCTTATTTCAATTTGATAATTAATTATTGTTAATATAATTATCAACATCGAAATTTCTATCAAATTAAATTCGTGATAAATCATTTATAAATTTTATTTATTCATAATTTTATAGAAGAAATACAACTCAAAGAGGTTTTCACTAAAAGAAAAAGTGCGTATACTATATATATTATGATTAGATTGTCTGGAAAGTTAAATAAAAATATTGTTTTGAATCTCAAAATTAAAAAAATATTTCCTCATAAATTATGATAAGATGGCACTATAATTTCCTCACAAATTAATTAATTGAAAATATATAATATTTTTATGATAACATGTTGTTGGCAATTAATTAATGAATTAACTATTTTAAATTTTATTATTTAGCATTTATATTTTTAAAAATATATTATTTTATCCAAAAATATTATTATCTTATGATTGAATAACTTTAGTTTTACGTACGGATATAAGATGAAAAAAAATTGTCTTAATTTCAGAATAAAAAATTTATCTTACGGATCCGCATACTATTCTTATCTATATTACTTAAAAACGGGACATATGCGGCTAAAAACGACAAATTATTAAAAAAAATATACTTTTAATATATTATCACCACAAATTTCTACCATTTGTTGGCTTGTCTTATTTAAATTAAATTATTTATAAAAAATTTATAAATTTTATCCATTCATAATTTTATAAAAAAACATAAAAAGAAAAGGCAACTCAGAGAGGCTTTACATAAAAAAATTAAAAATTAAAAATTAAAAAAAAAAAAAAGACAGACTAGAAGCACTAAGTATAAAAAGTGTCTATCTATCTATACAATATACAAATGAATGTTTATTGGGAGGAAAACTTTGACATGTATCGTAGTTTAGTTAAATAATTCGATTAATAAGTTTTGTTTTATTTTTTTTAAAAAAAAAATTCTGCTATAATTAAATTTTAACATTTTTTTGCATAATAATTAAATTAGGAAAGAAATTTGATTATACATTCTATACAATCAAAAGAGGAAATTGTATATTAAAATAAGCGATTCTTAATTAGTTAAGTTTCCATATTTTTTACCTATTCCTTCAATATTATAATACCCCTATTATGATCTCGATTTCAGGTTAAAAAAGAAAAAAAAAAATTAAATGATTTTTAATTAGTTAAATTGTACGTGGTGATATCTATTGTTTATTAAATCGTGAATGATAAAATGTCTCTTCATCATTTATATCGTGAAAAAAAATCAACTTACGGATTTATTCGGAAAGAAAGGAAGTTCGTAACGATCGGAATAGTTACATAGGGAACCTCCAGCACCAAAAGTCTCGACGATTATACTGCCTGACATGACCGGTATTTACTTAGTTAGGAACTAGCTTCCTTTTTCTCTCTGTTTTCTATTTATAGACTCTGAAGCATAAAAAAAAAAGTTAATAATTGGAATAGTTGGACTGAATCAACCATCGACTGTGTAACTGGTCGAGCTTGAACTATTAAGTTGCATTATGAATATTTTATTGAAATAATATTTTGTTATAGACATCGAAAGTGAAAAGACAAAAAAATGAAAAAGAAAAATTATTAAGTGACATTTAAAAAAATTTGGAAGGCATCTACAAATGAAGCCAATCGTGCTAAAAGCACACCAAATTTGATATAGTAACATATTGATGATAAATGAAAATGATATATTTATTATTAATAGTATCATTTGAAGATATTTTCGTCATTTAATCATGATGTATATGATGTGCATCAAGATATGCCTTTAATTTAGGTAAAATGCACTTGAAAATGATTAGAAATTTCAAAAAAAAAGTTTAATAATAAAAGGCAAAAATTGTTCTTGTCATAATTTAAATTTTATATTTTGAATCAAATTCAATTTTCTTTGGAGTTATAAATAAAATAAAATTAAATTAAATTGATACAATATTGATCTCACTTCAAATTTTTAGGGAAAAATGTTAGAGATAGTGACATTAATGTAAAGAGTGTAGTGATTTTTGTGGTGAATGACATGTGTTAATTAATCTCATAATTTTTGAATTAAATCATTTCAAATTACATTCTTCCGATTTTATCTGTCATTATTACTTTTATTCTATCATCAAAAAATGGAGATCATATTTCATACATATACCAATCATAATTTTTTAAAAATTTAATTTATAAAAAAATTAATTAAATTTAAGACTTTAATGTTTGGATTATGCAATGGAATCATTGAACCCAAAATTTTTCTTAAAAAATCACAATTTTTTTCACTTTCAATCTTCGCGTATCTCAAATGGCACAACTTGAGTTGCTAAATTTGGGTTTAACAACGGAGATGCTATTAACAACCTAAATCCCAAACTTTTGTTTCTTTTTAGTTTTTTTTTTTAGTCTAATCTTATTCACCTAAAACAAAATAAACATGATATTATCACCCAAAAGCAATCGTCCAACATCTTCAGCACATCATAAAAAATTTTGATTGAGATTATTAACATATCGAACCGATTTGCTGCTCCACAATAGTAATTGACTAAAGATTAGGTTTGTGAGTGGAGCAATTGTGAGAGGTAGTGAAGAGAGAGTTATAAATTTTTATATTATTAACAACAACAAAAATGAAGAAATTGAGTTGTTAACGTAACAAAAAGAAAAAGATAATTAGAGGAAGTATATTTAAAAAATAGTAATAAGAATAAAATTAGAAAAAAATAATTATATTGATTTAATTCAAAAAATTATGAGATTAATCGACACATATCATCGCCATAAGAGTCGCTAAACTATACACTATATTGTTGTGACTATCCCCAACATTTTTCATTTTTAAGTTTCTGACTAGAAAATGCTGGAATATGCTAGCTGAGAGTAAATAGAGCGGCTTAGATCAATACAAGGTATTGTCGGTGCGACCCATATCGTCAGAATCATCATATGGTCTATTTGAAATTCAGAATATAATTATATGATTGTATAATTATTAGATATAATTATATGTCGTATAATTACGTATGAATTAATTATTTTTATGTTGTTTAGTTAATATTTTGTAATTATATTATAATTATAAATGTTATGTTTGATTGTACGATTAATATTTATAATATTAGATTATAAAATATAAATAATATAATAAAAAAAATAATTAAATTGTGTAATTACATCAATTTTTATGAGGAAGTCGAAATTGAAACTGTGTAATTACATTCCGAATTACATGCAATTATATAATTTTAAATAATATAACTACAAATAATTACACAAATTTTCAATTTCGATATATATTTCCAAACAAACCCATAATTTATTTTCCCCAAACTAATGTCGCCGCCGCAATAAACGGAGTCAATTGAAAAATTATGTGTTCCGTTGCTGACAAGACAATTTGCTTACGTATTGGAAAAAGTAACTCCTGCATTAAGTAACTCCTGCATTTTGGCACACGTTTTTGTTTTAGGGCAAATGCTTTCACAAACTCCTAAAAATCTTTTTGAGGTTAACCGGTAATTCTCCGGATTTCACCTCCTAACTATCGCATTTTTAAATTTGAATAAATATAATCATCAAAATTCTAATAATCATTAGATTCACAAGAACAATCTGATCAACCAAATATGAACAGATTAATCAACGAATCAGATCTATCAAAATAAACCGATTGAACTTTTAATTAAGAAAAATAACCGTCAACGAGTTCCACCTTGCATAGTGACAAATAAACAAAATTTACTGATTTCTTCACTTATAAAAACTATTCCTGAAACAGATTCTCCGTCATTAGTATTTTAGAGGGCTTCAAATAATACAATTTTCCTGGCCTTTTAATCCTTTGGCATTATATTTATAAGCATTTATCCCTAAGCAATGAATTAACAGTAGCAACTTTACATTTAAATTCCCTCCGACCAACTCAACCCCACGACTCATCGTTCCAAGCGTCTCGAGAATGGTACCCCGTGCTCGCTCATGCTCCCTCTCAATCTGTAAAACCTTGGCTGGCTCCGGACTGTTCTCAGAGGACCTGACCTGTTTTCATGCCCGATCGGCAAGTTCGACGCCGAAAATGCTCTGTTTTCAATGTCGTTATCGAGCGGACCGGAGCTGTAGTCCATCGTGACGAAGAAGACGCCTGACGATAAGTGGAGCGAGGAGCGTTCCACCAACTGCTGTCGGAAGGTGCAGATCACCGCCACCTTTGAAGTCGGAATCTGGAACGGAAGATTCCTTTTGACTATAGCAATCGCCACAAGTCTCGTCTGCATCGTTGTATATCAGCTTCAACGCCTGCACGACTTCCCCATGAATGGTCTGTGCGTCACTTCCGGGTGAACGCACATGGAAGCAATAGCAGCCACCTTGGCCATGTCGTCGAAGTTGTAGGTTCCGACTAGGGAAGGATCAGCTAGCTGCTCCAAACCTTCTCTAGTAGTCAATAATGGCCGTGCCCAAGTAACGAGATTTTCTGTCCCTGAGGTTGAGACATATCTACTGGCTTTCTGCCTGTGAGAAGCTCGAGAAGCACGACTCCGTAGCTGTAAACATCACTCTTGACAAGAAGATGTCCAGTCATAGCATATTCTGGTGCAACATACCTGCAATTTCCATAATTTTCAACTTATTGATTAAATGGATTGGAAAATCGAATGGAAGATAAAAATGCAATTTAGATAAACAATGTGATTACCCAAAAGTACCCATGACCCTAGTAGAAATATGTTGACTTCCTTCAGTTGCTTCTCTAGCCAATCCAAAATCTGAAACCTTTGGGGTGAAATCATTCTCAAGAAGAACATTACTAGCCTTAAAATCTCTGTGAATCACCCTTGGGTTTGAATCTTCGTGAAGATAAGCCAACCTCTGGCTGCTCCAAGTGCAATCTTCAACCGTGCATCCCAGTCAAGGGGTCCTCTATCCTTGTCAGGACCTATATAGATATATATCATTAAGGGGGGAATTAATCAACCATTTTCATAAATGAAACAAAGGACATGGGGGTAAAAATGGTAAATACCATGCAGATGAGACTCGACACATTCCATTAGGGATAAGCTCACACACCAAGCAACGTGTACGGCCTTCCACGCATATACCAATCAGTTTCACAAGATTTCGATGATGCAACCGGCTTAGCATCTCGACTTCAGCAACTAAATTCTCGGTCTCCATTATGATTATCCCGAGTAAGTAACTTAACGGCAACCTCACTCCCATCTAATGTGGCATGGTAAACACGTCCAAAGCCTCCTTCACCTAAAACCCTCTTTGAACTGAATTTATCAGTAGCCTTTGTAATATCAGAAAGTGCGAATGTTTTAACAGAGAGGATGGAAGTAGGCATGGTCGACATGAGAGACACTGATGTTGAGCTCGCAATACTACTAGAAAGGATAGACCCAGTACCTGCATTGCATGTGAAAAAAATTCAAAATAAAATTATGAAAAGGGCCCTCTAAAAGGTCTTTTCTATGATGAGCCAAAGTATCTAAAACCAACGAGTAGTATCATTACTAACAAAACTTACCAGATCTTTTGTTTACAGATAATGTAAATGCAGGTCAACTGCACTTGATGGCCTTCCAACCTTTCTCCATCTCATTATGATGGAAACTGCTCCAATCAAGACCAATAAAAGTACAAATCCGGACAATGCAATGACAATGATGGTTCTGTCACTCAACCGTTGGTTTTTTGAAGGAAAATTTGCACTTATTGGCAAACCATGATCGCTTCCACTTGGACCATTTCCTATAGCATTCCCAGATGGCGGTGAAGAAGGCAGCCCTAATAAAGATTTTTAAAAGTCAAATCACTTGCAGTCGTTATTAAAAAAAAAAGCTTCAGAAAATTTTAGGAGTGGAGGTCACGCTACCTGGATAGCTTATAGACAGAACTTCATAGGTACCAAAAAGAGTGGTATTCAGAGGCACTTTCTTGAACCAAAATCTATCATACGTAAACAGAGCAGTGGTGTTGTCAAACTTCTCCCTAACGGTACCAAATTAATATCTACCAGTGTTTTCCCTTGATTTTCACTATCAGCACTTGCACCCATTATTTTGACTTGACTTTGTTGTAAATATGTTCCTTGAGCTACTTCTATCTCCAGCTGATTCAGCACTGGAAAAACAGCATAAGGGGCCACATCCAGTACAACCTTGACTTTCATAGGAAATACACAACCGCATGGTGAGCCGAATGGTGTTGCAGTAAGTGGCTCCACACAAATTTGATCGCAACCTGCCAAAGCTTCAATGATCAGCACCATAAAGCCAGACTTCTTCATTACAAGTCAAAAAAAAAAGTCCAGCCAATGTCAGGTTGCCCAGAAACAACAATAACAACCTTGCCTAGTGACGAGAGTAGCTGGGATTATCTAGGTGGATCTTTCCATCACTATGATTGAATGAAAATAGTAGACTTTCAAAACCTCTTCCAGTCTTCCCCACACCAGTTTTGTCTCTCTATTTCTTACCTAACTCTTAAAATGTGCAAAATTATACCCTAAAACAATTGCTCGATGTTGGTGATATACAATTATAAAACAGGAGGCATACAGTTTTTCTGTTAATTATAGAATAGTGTATCACCTAACTCAAATAGTAGTACTTGAATTTTTAAAGATACACAAATAAATAAGGGCTGCCCTAGTGCACAATGCTCAGCTGCTGTGCAGGTAAGGTTTATCGAAGATGCAACCATTCATCCCAATTGAAAGTAACTTTGCAAAGCCACTCAGAGCAAGTAAAAAGGGAAGCGAATGGACCATCAAATATTACCCTTTTCCTTCAGATGGAGAAGGAAAATGATGCACGGGGTCTATGCAGCCATGAGTGGTGATGATGACCATGGCGTCTTGGTGAATATTTAGGAGCGGCAACAAGAACTAGAGATGGTAGAGAGACAATGTCATTGATTCTCCAATGGAAAAATAGCAGCAGAAAAGCACAGATCTAAATTAATGAACATACCTTGATGATTTGGAGACGGAGAGGGTGGAATGGCTTGCCCCAAAGGTCCAGGTGTATGCATTTGAGGAGTTTTGAGCGAAGAAACGACAAACTCATCAAAATTGGACGTTGCTGCCAAGGTGAAGCAATCACTTATCAGTCATCCAATCATCCAACAGTTAACATGCATGCGTATGTCACAAAAGCAACTGAAAAGAAATCTAGAAATCAAACTGAGAGATGAAATTATTGGCCCTCTTTGAGAATATTATGTACATCGCAACTGGATAAAGTCTCTTTGTTCTGGAGGACTACATAAACAGTGTTGCAGTATAAACAGAGACGCTGATCTTAGCCGAAAGCAGATGAAATACACTTTATCAGACAGGAGGGAAGTTTCCTACACTCTGAGGGGCCAATTGTTGTTTGCATTTGAATTAGCCTTCTAGATATTTGCAAGTCATCATTTCTTCTCAACAAAAATAAGATATCCGCGCAAAACAATCCAGAGGTAATTATTCTCATCAACTAGAAACATATACATCATGCTAGCTCCGAAATAAATGCCTAAAAACCATCATCTTACTTACTTCTAACTGGAGATTTTAATTCCAAAAATGGCGAAGAAAAGAAAGTTAATTTTCCTCTTTGTTAGTATTCTTCGGTAAGATTTTGGCATTATGAAATAAAGCATTCCGTTGTTATTTGACTACATTACTGCTTTAACCATGCAGAATAGTTAAATCATTATTACAACAGTACTTGCTACAAAGAATTGGAAAAGAAATCAAAGGGTTACCTTGTTCCCCTCA
>JANIEQ010001898.1:0-16932 GCA_024708375.1 Oxalis stricta
CATTTCGATAGAGCGAAAGAGATCTTTAAAAGAAGAGGCAGCTTAGAACACAAGTTTCATTTCTTTTTCAGAATCGGCTTAAATAAAGGAGGAAATGAACTGAGCCGAACTGATTTCGTAACTAATTGTATCGAATCGGGAACATGTGCATCGAATCGAGCGATATTTCATGCTCACAGGCACAAAGTTTAGAATTTGTGTAAACAATTTTTCTACCATTTATCGAGAGATTGTACATACTTGTTTCACAAGGCAATATTCCATGACAATTTGACTGTTTCGAACTGATTTTAACTCGGTTTAATATCGAACCAACATGAAAGTCGGTAGTTTAAGCCGAACCGACTCAGTCGAATTTAAAATTGGGGTTTAAAGCCGAACCGAAGACCATAAAGTACTTATAAAGCCGAATTCAATACATAACGGTGTCTTCGAGAAAACAAAACACCACCACCGCCGTCATCAATGGCGGCGCCTTCTTCATCGTCGAAGCGATGCCTTTACGAGGTACTCGGCGTACAGATGGATTGCTCGCCGGATGAAATCCGATCAGCTTACAAAAAGCTCGCGCTCCAACGCCATCCGGACAAGTTAATAAAGTCCGGCTTATCGGAGGCCGAAGCCACCGCGCAATTTCAGGAGCTCGTACATGCCTACGAGGTCCTCTCAGACGCAAAGGAGCGCGCGTGGTACGACTCGCATAGGTCACAAATCCTCTTCTCCGATTCGAATTCTCGGAATTCTAGCTCGGTAGTGCCTGATTTGTTCTCGTATTTCTCTAATACTGTGTATTCTGGTTATTCGAACACGAAAAAGGGTTTTTATAAGGTTTATTCTGAGGTTTTTGATAAGATTTACGTTAATGAGGTCAATTATTGTAAGAAGTTAGGATTAGGTGCTCATCTTGTGAAGGAGGCACCTATAATGGGCGATTTGGAGTCTCCGTATGCGCAAGCTACTGCATTTTTCAATTATTGGTTAGGGTTCGGTACGGTGATGGATTTTGCATGGGTGGATGAGTATGATGCTATGGCTGGGGTTAATAGGAAATCTCGGAGAATTATGGAAGAGGAGAATAAGAAACTGAGAAAGAAGCTAAGAGGGAGTATAATGAGACGGTTAGAGGTTTGGCTGAATTTGTGAAGAAGAGGGATAAGAGGGTCATTGATATGGCTCTTAAGAAGAAGGAGGAGATGGAGAGGAAGAAAGAGGAGGAGAGGGAGCGTAAGAGGAGAGCAGAGAAGGAGAAGTTGGAGAGAGCTGTTGCAGATGAGGAGCCGGATTGGGCAAAGGTTGCAGAGGACGATGATGACAGAAGTTGAGGAGGAAGAAGAAGAAGGGAAAAAGAGAGACGAGGCGAAGGAATTGTATTGTGTTGCCTGTGGGAAGAAGTTCAAGAGTGATAAGCAATGGAAGAATCACGAGCAGTCCAAGAAGCATAAGGAGAAGATTGCCGAGTGGAGGCAGTCGTTTGTGGATGAGGATGAGGAGAGGGATGGAGATTTTGATGAGTTCGAAGATGCTAATACGGAGGAATTCTGCGAGGCTGACTTGGATGAGTTGGAAGAGAAGCTCAAGGAAGGTTTAGGGATTGATGGAGAGGAGGTTGAAAATATTGTCGATGAGTCGAGAGAAAGTGACGAGGACGGTTTTGTTGATGTTAAAGAGGGGGATGAGGTAGATGGTGCAGAAACCGTGGAAGATAGTGAGGATAAGGATGATGATATAAGCATGCTCACAGCTATGCTGTCAGGACGAAGGAATAGAAGGAAAAGTGTTGGTTTGAAGCATGATTGACAGGAATTTGGTGGGAGAGAATGAGAGTGAAGAGGAGTTTATGCAGTACAATAATAGGAAGACCACGAGGAGGAATCGGGAGGGAAGAAGGAGAAGTCGAAGGCGAATAAGAGAGGCGATTTCAATGGCGAAGTTGATAAAAAGATGCAAGATCAGAATAAAGAAAACAAAGAGGAAGAAGATAATGCAAATTTGGAGGAGTCATCATCTTTGCATAATCATGTGGAGAATGAAAGTGATGATAAATTGGGAGAAAGTGGAAAGAATAAAGAAGACAAGAGAGCAAGAAGATAATGGACAAGTTACAAGAGCCGTCTTTGCATTCTCGAGTGAAGAATGAAAATGCTGATAAATTGGGAGAAAGTGGCAAGAAATCAAGTCTCCCCCTTGACAAGCAAGCGAACAACAAGAAGGACAAAAGTTTAAAATCAAAGAATGCTCCAAAAGGAAAGAAAGTAAAAGGTATGAACAGTCTTTTTGTGTTCTGTGCTTCGCACTTTTTCGTTTTTCAATCTCAGCTTTTTACACTTGACATTGAACACATGTTTCTAGTAGAGTAGGATCATTCTGAGCTGAAATTTTACCTTGTTGCTGCTCATATGGAGAGACTCTGAGCTTGAAATGTGTCCTGATTGACCCAGATTTACATTCTGTATTGTATTGTTGAATTTCTACTGCATCATATTATTCTTATATGTTGTCCATACTTGCTTTGATACAGCACTCTAGCAATTTGATGCGAGGCGTGTGGCGAGGAATTTGAAACACGGTATGATCAGCATTCAGGTTTTAAGTTTTGCTTTTATGTTATCAAATTCCATGAAGAAAATTAAAAGTAGATATAAAGATCTCACTTTATTCTGTTGTCAATTGTACACGACAGGAATAAATTACACAAGCATTTGGGCGACACTGGCCATGCTACTTTGAAGCATCGGTGAAGAACTTCATGTTGAGTTGAAGCTAGTCCAAGCAACCAGAAAATACTCAAATTTTGCCAGTATATACTTTTCTTTTCGTCATTTTTCATTCTTTCAAATCGAGGAAATTGAATTTAGAGAATTTGTTGTAACCATCTCTTAATCTATTTATTGAACAACCGAGTCCAAGCTTTAGAATGGGATGTATTAGAGAAAATTTGTTGTACTGCATTTGGATCATTTTGATTTACACAAAGACAGACGAAGTCCATTCTCTAGCATGAAAAATTTCTAAGTACTCCTCATTTCACGAATGGATGATAATTTGAGTTTTAATGATATTGTGAATTTAATTAGATATAGTAAAGTATTTTTCAAAATGAAAACATTTCTTAATCTATACTAATAATCATCCCAATAGAAATTTCAAACATTCATCAACATTAAACAAAGTTGCTACTACAATAACATTAGCTTTCTAGCAACTCTAGTACTCAAAACAAAAGAAAGGAAAACTTGTCCGCAAGACAACAGTGAATCTTCTGTCTTGATAGAAATTAAAGACAAGTCTGTATATAGAATATGACCTATTGATTGATAATTTAGGTCTGTACAAGTACTTGAGAGTGGAGAATGCTGATTTTGCTTTTTGTTAGACCTCTATACTAACCTTGACTGTTTCTGAAACAAGATTTTTCTACGTCTCTATTTTGGGTTCCACCAACACTGTCTTCACAGGTTGAGTAACTTCATCTGCCAAAAGAGGAAACATCTCTATTTGGGTCCACCAACATCTTCACAGTTGAGTAAATTGCCTGCCAAAAGAGGAAACATTTCTGCAAGAGGCTTCTCTAACACGCAGCATCCTGTGAGGTTAAGTGCCAACCAGTTGGCACATTTGTTTCCATCAGAATGTATTTGCGATACTCTGCAATCCCACTCTTGACCGATTAGTTCTTTTGCAGAGATCCACCAAGACTGATTCAAAATGGAACTCTTTAGCTGGACCATTCCTCAGATACTTCACTGCCCTATGGCAATCCGACTCCACGAGGACTTTCTTAAACCCTCGGTCCCACAGAATCTTCAAGCCTTCAGCTAACGCCCACAGGACAGCTGTCAGCCGCGAGGATGAAGCTGAGAAGTCACTGACCTCAAGTGAATAGCCATAAACCCAGTTCCCTTTCTCATCACGAATAACTCCAGCAGCTCTCTTCACTTCTCCTTTTACGTTCAACTTCACCCAACCACCCGGTGGACGAGTCCAATGATCAACTGATACTGGAATTGAGCTCGTAATTCATAGGGATGAATCTCCATGGCTCTATCAGTCACTGTATCTTCTTTTGGAGATGATGGATAAGGAACTAAGTGTCCACTCTCCAAGTTTCTTACAATTTCCTGTCATAAACCACACACAAGAACAGCTCAAACAGGTCCAGTTTAAGCATATGACACAAAAATGAGTTTTGGGATACAAACCAACCTTTCCAGAATCATTCTTTGAGATAATCTTATCAGTGTTTCCCATTTCTCCTTCCGAGTCAAGATCCATGTCAGAAGCCCCATTTTCTTCTGACTGAGACCAAGAATAAGTAACCAATGCCTCCTTCCTAGAGCAACTTGCAACTTCCTGGCCAAAAGTACACAAGTCTAGTCAATTCAGGAAACTAAAGCATGATAGTTAATGGGTTTGCACAAAATTCTAACCTTCCCAGCAGGTTCATCTTGAGATAGCCTTATCAATGCTCCCCATGTCAAGCTCCATGTCAGAGCCCAAACTTTTTCCAGTGCGGGGGCGAAGGACTTAGTAATTAAGGGCCCCTTCTCCGAGCAACTTGCTACTTCCTGTCGAAAAACACATACTTGAATGAAGCCAAACCAGACTAGAAATAGGCACATGAACACAGAGCAAGTCCAATTAAAGAAGCTAATGGGTTTTGTGGAATACATACCTTTCCAGATTGATTCCTGGAGATAACCTTTTCAATGTTTCCCACTATCTTTCCTCCTTCCATGTCAATTTCCATGTCCATCTCCATTTCAGTGACCTCGCAGTGATTTGTCAAACTAGGGTCCAATGGTGGGGCTTGCTCATGCACATCTGTGATAGCTTGATTCTTTTCCACCCAGCGAAAGATTCCAAATATGGAAATTCCTGTGTTTAATCTAGCTATGACATCTATAACACAAAAGTTTTCATCATTTATTGTAAAACAAACAAAAAACGTCTACATCGATGTATAAACTGAAAACTCACCATGGGAGTCTGCCGGGAGCGACTGTTGATGTAAATAATAGCAGCTCTACTCCATCAATGCAAGTACTGATCACTGATTTGTTTGTCTCCATTAGATCAAAAAGAGAAGCATAATTATCTTTGGACCTAAACATTGGAAGCATCAAATAATTTAGCTTAGGATATTATCAAATGAATGACTAGAAGAGCACGCAAGAAAGGAAAGTTTGAGATCTCAAAACAAACCTCTTAGCATCATCAGCTGGAAGAAAATACAGAGAGATGATGTCAAAATCAAGACATCCATTTCGGAACATGTTTTCTCCGAGGTCGCTACAAGGAATTAGTTCAATAGGGAGGATAGAGGAAAGTTTCTTCGAAATCTCATAGGCTTTCCGGACGCATCTGTTTGAAGGTTTTGCTTGAAAGGTACTTTCAAACTCTAACAACATAGAAGAATTTGAATACCTGAAGCCTCCCCTGGAAGAAAAGAAAAGATGTTAGGCGGCATGTTCCAATTCAGGATTCTACAGCAAGGCTGATAAGATCAGTTACTCACTTCCAAATAACCATTTTAGCAGGGCGATATCGGGAGAAAAAGGCTAAGTTTTGGTAGATTAACTAGCTCATCCATGTATTCTGAATCAGAATCATTATTGGCATCATAATCATAGTCTTGTGATTGAAAACATTAAAGAAATGAGTTTCATGAATGGAGCACAAAACACAAAATTAAACCATAAAGATATTCTATCAGGCCTGAAAAAATAAACAGAAACAGAAGTTTCATTCACTTGCCTGAACGAGGTGGTAAGGGAGCTGATAGTAGAATATACTGAAGATAATCTCTTTATTCTTTTGAGTGCACGTTTGGGTCTTTTATGGAAGCTGAGAACATGTTCTGGACATTCATCTGTCAATGTTATCCTCCAGCGGAGTTTCAAGATCTTGTTTTCCTGAAACAGAGATCATAAAGCAGCGTGCAGTTCCCATAATATTAGAATAATTCCAAACCCCATTCAATTAAGTGAACTTAGATTGGATAGATAAACACTAATGCATATAATAAAAAAAATCGACTAAGCTCTATCGACAAACATGAATCAATCGGAAAATACTTAAAGGATATATGTTAGCTAGTTACTCATCTCTCAAGTTTATGAGTTATTATAGAATCTTCCAAAAGGCATGAATATCCATATATAAGACAGTACCCACCTTTTTCTTCAATTCCTTTGGGCGCCTGTTGAGTAATGACTGAACTCTTTCGAGCAACACTGTTTTTCCTAGCATCTGCTTTGAACATTGGATTGGAAAACGCCTCCCTAGTGGAGTTTTGGGCTCTAAGTTTCAATCCAGAATCACGCTGTTGATGAGAAGTAGTTATTGGGGCCCCTGACTGTAGCCTTAAAGCTTCATCGGGAGACAGGACCTTTACTTTGCAAGTTTCCCCATTTTCTTAAGGCGATACTCTTTCTGTTTATCTTTATCGACAGTGTTACGATTCTCTATACTAGTTTCCGGGCCATCTTCTTTGCAACAGTCTTCACATATCCAATGTTCTGGAATTTCTAACTTAAACTCTTTCATACAATAACTGGAATTAAGAGAATAGCACTGTCAGTGTCATTTATAATTGTTATAGGAGCCATGAAAATGTCTAACCTACACATAATACAGAGAGAGAGAGAGAGTTACATACATATGCCTGGACGTTTTGCATATCGAGCAAGGTATTAGAACTTCTTCAAAACCATCATCTCCACAATTATCGCACATCTTTCCCTGCAAATCGAGAAAGATCATATCAGCACTTGAACTTAAAACAACAAATCACAAATCAAAAGCATTTGAAGCACCCACAGAAGTTCATAACAAAAGCACAAATCAATGAACTGCACTCTGCTTCATCTCTATTTAAAAAAGATAAAAATCGAAACTTTTGCAGCACCAACTACATATAATCATCCGATCAACTAATATACAGATTTCTTGTTGATTAAACACAATTATTATTATCGTTTATCAGCCAAAACCCATATCAAAGCTGACGCCTTTTTTCCAAAAATAGTAAGGAAACACTAAAAGGGGGTCGAAACCAAACATTTCCAATAACAGAAAAAGAAACATTAGAGAAAGAGAAAGCTAGGTTTTTTAATTTTCTCACCATTTGCTTTGGATAGCTTATTGTTGTTGATTTTCATTAATGGTGAATTTGCAGCTTGCAATGAGTGTTTCTGGGACCGCTCAATGGCTGGATTTCTCGCATAGCTGCCTAACAATGGCGAAATCATACACAATATTGGAGAATGGAGAGTTTTTTTGTGAGTACTGGAAAATGTATGTGAAGGTGACTGAGAGAAAGGCACACAGAAGAGGAATACGTCACGTATGATTCATGAAGAAGAAGGTAAAAGTAACTTTTGTCCGTTGGATTAACTAACTGTAAAATTATCTTTCTTCTTTTTTAACCTAACTGTAAAAAATTAGCTAAATTTTAAGTATATCAAGATTATGTGGTTGTTTAAAATGTTAAATGTTTTTATAATTTAATCATTTAGAGTATATTGATAACTATAAAAAAATAGATTTTTTTTTTAATTTTATTTTATGAAAAAATATTTATTAAAAAATAGTTTTGATTATTTTCTTTTTGATAATAATAGTTATTAATTAAATATATATATATTTAAAAAGTCAAAAAGTAAGACTTTAGTACTACTTTGGCAAGAAGGTGTGAGTAATTTAATTTCTGATGAATTCATCTCTTATTTTGGCTAAATGGGCCGAGAATAAGAAATGGCTACTGAACGCGACCAACGAGCAGAAAATAGCATCACATAGGAAATTCCTATACTTATTGACCTGCCAAAATGAAACTCATTCTTTGATCCAACATTGACCCAAATCCATATGCCATTCTTCTTTTTAGGTCTCCTCAATATCACGTTTGTCGATGGCCGATGAGACTAGCCTCCTCTCTAACGTAGAGAAACGATCGGAACTGGCTCTTAAGTATTCATATACCGTTCACTAGTTTAGACTTTTAAGAATTTTAATGAATTAAAGTCTTATGTGATAGTAGTATTAAAGGAAGTTTAATTAATGCAAATACATATAGAGATTAGAGATTATTATTTATTTTTATTTTTTAATTTAACTGTTGACATTCTTTATTTCCATTTAACAACTTAGTATATACAGGAATCTCTCTTTTGGAATAAAATGGATTAATATTAGTCGTATCCGACAATTATCAAAGATTAATCGATAACCTAACGGATCATTACCTTTTCTAATATACGAATATGGGATTTTACTAGAACTAATGAATGAACAAGATTATTTCCTTACCTCCTAAAAAAATGTGACGATTCAAACTTTATACATGATCTCATATTCGGAATTTTATCCCAAAACTCGGACTAAGTACTGCATCATTTTCAATATAAAACCCTCCTTAATGTTATGTCTATATATTTCTCTTCGGGTATTATATAATCGAAGTTCGCCTGTACTTGAAATCTAAACCGGTTACGGTTAAAGTTTGTGTACATAATAACTACCAACCACCAAGTAAAAATGTAAAAGCATAACTTAACCAAAGATGACAGTCAAATAGTACATAATAATGAGTAATAATAATAATAACACTCCAACAGAAGTTTTGTTTCAGTTTCTCTTCATATTAGAAAATTAACACTACTTAAGAGATTATCTAGATGTACATGCAAAAAGCTGAAAAAACATACGTAGATTAGAGATAGATAGAACAAAAATACATAGAAAACGAGATGTTTTTAAGCCTGAAAACACATCAGGGTTATGAAGAGAATCATGAACAAGTAGCTGGCATGGAGTCGGGGCCCACCGCGGCTAATATCGTCGTTCATTCCAGATCCCGAGGTCCCAGTCCGGTTGTACCACCATTGATCCCTCCTAACATCCCTCCTCCAGCTGGTGTTGACGAGTAAGGATTAGTGGTGCCGGTGTTTGGCACTGTGGTAGTTGATGTGATGGAGCGGTAGTGCCGGGATTTGTCGTCACAGGAGAGGTTGTGCCAGTAGATGTCGTGCCGGAACTGAGTACAAAACAGATATCAATCAAGTTTATCCGAGCAACATGAGTACATGACAAGTAAACAAGCTTGCAAATAGGTGAAAATATACTACTTATTCATTAATTAGTCTCAGTAACTTAGTGAAAGTCCGGTATTGGACGTCCTTTTATTTTCTAAACGATTTGAAATTGGTCTCTGCTTGCTGACCTTTAGAAGGAAAACAGATCCAGACTTTCCATACATTTTTTAAAGAAAGGATCAAGATTGGACTTTTACTCAAAATATAGGGACTAATTACTGTATTACCCCAAAAGAATTACCACACAATAATCCAGTGATCATGCTACATATATATAGAGTATTATTATAATAAATAAAATCAGCAGTGGCTACATTCACCGGGGAATCCAGTAATTGTCCTAGACCCTTGGTTCTTGAATTGGCAACGCTATGGGCTAGACGGTTACACTATCTTAATGTAAATAGAAAAGAGCAGGAAAAAAAATCGGAGGATAACTGATAAGTGTCTAATCTGGTCTGGGACAGTTTGCTTTTTCAAATGGATTAAAAACGAACAACAAGTAGTAATTTGAGGGACCAGTTCACCAAAGTTTCTCAGCACACCTTAGTAAACAATGGCATGAAACAGCACTTAAGTTAAGACTACTTAGACTTAAGAACAAGATTCTAACTGTGAGAACAGAAACAACAAGCAATGCTCTATAGTTATATAGCAATTGAAAATGGCACGAGTGTGGATTAGAGTGTAGATAAGAAAAAAGGAAAGAAATGAGATTCCACTGAAAGACTGACTTTGAGAAGCCCCTCATGCCAACAAGGACTTGTGAGCTCGCCAGTATGAATACTCATACAGTCATACGCATTTCCCAAATGTAAAAATATCTCCTTTTGGAGATTCTACGCGAGAGACCTGGAATGCAATAAATAACTTGGACATTGATAGTGACAATCTATGTGGATCCCACACACATGTGAATTCAAATAATTGAGGAAGCACAATATAAATCAAAAGGGAGCTAGCAAATGGTTTTACAAGACAGAATGTTGTCTTTTACTAAGATGCTATAGTATATATAATACTATAATACAGATCCCAATGATTGCAGCATCTTTAACTAAAGTAAGAAAAGCCAACACTAACAGGCCACAGCTTACAGCTAAAGGTTGCCAACCATTCAGGAACATTATCATGCATATATACAAACGAGTCAAAATGACAAAAAGGGCTTGTTTAGACTATGATCAAAAGCCGATGTATTTCATTTGACGATAATGTATTCCACTTTGTACTTGGAGCCTAAAGTGAAAAAAACAGCTGATAGAGACTCAAATTCTTTCAGAAAGTTATCATCTTCCCACTAAAGAAGAGAAAATGATGCCCAATCCACCGAGGGTTTGCTGGTCTAAAAGAAAGAACTTTAACTTCATTAAAAATATAGAGAGGACTATAGATTGTATCACTTTTTTATTCTTAAACAGCACCAACTATTGAGTTTACATGAAGCTAGTGGATCAGTATCGCCAATATAGCAAGGAAAAAATATTATTGTTTGTAATTTATTCAACTTTAATCAATGCCCATCTCTCTTACTTACTAAATGAACTATTTTTCTCGACTAACGTGACTAAATTTCATTATCCTGCGATAGAAAACTGGCTGCATAACAACTTTATGGAAATACAACAATGTGTCCACATGAACATGCCGACCAACCCAAGGTAGGTAAATTGACAAAAATGGCTTTTATTTAAGCAACTCTCTTAGTTGGGGAAGGATTTGAACTAAAGACTAACCTTGTTAAAGACATATATTTTGAAAATAAAACTATTGCCTTGACCAGAGGCCCTACTTAATTTTGATAAGGACTGAGAAAACATTTATGCAGTACGGATACGGTCCGGCTTCTATCTAAAGCCCTAACTGATAAATCATTCAAATTTGAATTCACTAACTATACAGGCGGATTAATTAAGCTAGTTGATTTTAAAAAAGAAACTATCTTGCAAGATTCAGAGCTTCTGAAGTGAAAATCTAAAGAATCCTAAGGAAGCAGTTCTACATCAGTAATTAGCATCAACTGTCCTGATTAAACCTCTATGTATATACCTACTTACAAACAGACTGCATTCATTACCAGGGCTACTCACTAATGAAGCTTAAATAACTAAACACACAAACACAAATGAGTATTAAACTTTACAAACAGTCTGTAATGACTAAATGATAGACAGATGAAAAATGAAATCATACCCGGGATTAGCAGAGTAAATGCAGCCAGGAATACCTGCAAATTACCAAACCGGATTATTTACCTTACCACAATAAAAACTTTTTTAACAGGATAGATAGATAGTTCAACAATAATGTTGCATCCCCATTGAGCTTTCAACGTCAATTTTCATCAAATCTAAGAGCCGGTGGGGCCAATTGCCCCTTAAGTTTGAAAAGTTTCAAAATTTCATCCCTAAATTCTAATTGTTGACAACAAAAACAACATACTTACTGGGGTCAGAAGTTGAGATGGTGGCAGTGCCAGCAAAATCACAAGTGCCTTGAGCTTGTTTTTTATTCTGGAAGAAGCTATTGACAGCATAATTGCAATGGCTTCTAACAGTGTTTGGATTAAAACAAGCTCCCTTTCATGGATAGCACTACAATCACCTCCTGCTCCACAAGCATAGTCCAATGCTCTTTTGCAAGATTGCATCAGCTCCTTGTTTGCAAACACACCACGTGGCACCTACCACCAAATGAGAATCTCAGTTTAAAAAACCCAGACAGATATAAGTAAATAATAAAAACAGAGACTTTATTAAAGAAAGATGCAGAAATAGAACTTAAAAAAAAAAAGCTTACTTGAATGTCCAGTCATGGCTAAAATGAGCATAATTAGTACTAAAGCTGCCATTTTTTTCCAATTAGAAGAGCTTAGAACTAAGAAAAGTGAAAGTGGGTTTGATTTTGAGGCTCAGAGAAGATAACAATGGCGGTACCTACAGTAATGGGGTTAGTGAAGAGTGAGAGAAAGAGAGTGATGACAATACGGACAGTAAATCAGAATGATTTAAGAAAAAGTAGTTAACAATGGAGCTAAATAATAGTTGGTGGGTTACCACTACCTGTCTCTTTGTCAACATTTAATTTACTCAATGTACTATATTAAAATTTTACACTAATTTAATTCATCAGTACAATCGTTTTCTAAAAGTGGATTGCCTATGGATGTTACTAAGCGTGTTTCGCCTGTTTTAGTGATATTATTAAATATAATTTTATTATTTTTAATAAAAATTATGATTTTTAAAATCTTACCATGGAAATCGCAAATCGTCTTCAAAACACAACGAATATTTTCCTAATTAAATTATTTTAAAAATATATATTCCTTTTAATTATTCAAGTATTGTTTTTATATTACTCCTGAAAATTAAATTTCGTACCCTATTATTTTCCTGAAAATAAAATTTAGAGATAAAATGGTCTTTCTAAGGAGTGATGGGAAAAAGCTCATAGGGAGTCGAGCAATTTTGGCTTTTTGGTAACTTGGAGATACTGCTGCTTTGTTAGTCTCGGTGTGGTCGTGTGAATGCGGCTAACAGCTAATGGCCTCATTCTGTGTATTAACCATTTATCGAGATAATCGTGGAAGAAGACGAAACCACACTTTAAACGAAATTTTTAGACCCCTAAAACTTTAGGAAATAATGAAATGAATAAAATTTTCATCAGATCATATAATTTCTTTTACCAATTATATCCCAGATTTATTGGTTAATTTTTACTTTTTGAGGGTTATAGTTAGGCATGGCCACGATTTGTCTCGGAATCGAAATCTTTTTTTTTTATTTCAGTCAAATTTTTATATTTTAAATTTATAATAAATCAATCCAAATCGGTTGGAACATAACGATAAATTTATAATATTCTATAAAATTTATGTAAGCAATTAGGTTCTACAAATTTAAAAATCGTAAATCTGATTTTAAACCTGAATAGAAATGATATAAATTTGAGAGCGTAATTTCTAATTTGAACCAGCGGATTAATTATTTTCGACCTATATTCATTTTTTTGATATACTTCGCCCTATATTCATGGAGCGTTGTATTAAAAAATAAATAAATAAAAAACTATGAGAAATCCAAAAAAACGGGCGAGCTTTGTGATTCGTGCCATTTTGGTCCCCAAATCTATGCCAAGCCAATTTGGTCGGGTCTTTTCAATTGGGCCCCATCTGATACAGATAGGACAAGAAATGGGCTGTGCAGGTCACGTGATAGACCCAATTTGTTTGTTTCAACTCTCGGCCCATTAATATATATAGACCCAATTTTTAGCAACTTCATCTTCTTGATCTTTTGGGTTTCTCATCATAAATTCAAGTCATATTAGTTGATAGAGAAGTTTGCACTTATAACGCTATGATTTCTTCGTTAGCTAGTAATGGGAGAGAGAAGCAGGGTTTAGAGACATTTGATAAGATGAAGTTGGTAGGAAGAAGCATTACTTCCCAATGAGGTAACTTTTGTTGTCTCTTCTATAGCTTGTTCTCGTACTAACCTTGTTAGTGTGACTGAATTGCATCGTAGGATGTTGAGTGAACGAAATGCCGCTTCGAGTCGACGATTTCGTTCTAAGGCCCTCTTTATTATCTAATAATATCGATTATTATTAATTGTGCAAAATAGTACAATAGCGTGTCTAATTATAGACAAGTAGAAAGGAGTAACTAAAACAAAGCAGAACTCAAAAGATTGCACTATAATATTCCTAATACGCCTCGCAAGCTAACAATTGTTCACGCGACAATTGTGAAACTTGAGGTCAAAGAAAGACTCAAAACAGATCATAAACTAGATAGTAATGTTGCTTTAAGGCGTCGGCGATGCTCCGATGTATGCATTAGTAAATCTTCTCAAAAAGTGGAACATACCGTCCAAGCATAAGGAATCAATATCCTGATCTAAGGTAGAATGAAGTAACCAATCCAAAACAGAGACTACAAGCAACCATACCTCCAAACCACACCAACTATACTACCCAAATAGACAAAAAAACACACCATATATATGCATATTTACGGGCTTTTCTATGAAGGAAAAACGAACATAGCATAAGTAATCAAGTCCAATCTCTCAAAAATCAATGTTGCTCCAGCAGATAATACCAAAGAAGCCATTGCATATGATTAAAGCTAGCAGGAGATGAACTCCGAGAGGGTGTTCATGCCAATGATGCCGCAAACATTTGGAGGAGTTTGTCATATTCGGCGTCTTGTCTGAGAGTACAAATAGTAACTCTGTATGGTACCAGAGTATAATCAACTGAGCAAAGAACGTGATTTGAGGCGTGATTCACTGTGGAAGTGGCTCATTGAGGGGCTTACAATTAGAAGAAACACCATTCTTCTTTCGACATTGTTCAACTGTGTGACCATATGTAATCCACAAAAATGAGCAATGTGGCTTCTTCTTTAGATCGACTTTAGAAACCGTAACCGGAAGAAGCATGATCGGCTTGCTTAGAAGCAAAGGCAATAATGTTCGATTCAATGGACCGAGACTTATAAGCAGATCCGAACGTTCCCTTTCCCTGAGTTGAAACCAGGCTAAAGACCTTCTTCACATGAGGTAGAGGATCAAAAATAAGCAACTGAGATCGAACAACGAGAGAAGCACCATTGAGTCCTCTAAGAAATTTGATCATAAGATCATTTGCATGATAAGTACGAACAACTCCAAGACCACAAATACAGATAGGCGAGCACACACAATTTGGTATAGGAATCATATTGTCAAGTTCATCCCATAGGATCCTAAGAGAAGTGTAGAATATTGAAATCGATAAATCACCTTGAGTGAGAGTCGTAATTTTCGATTGAAGATTCGAAATGCGAACGAAATCACCATGACCAAAGCGATCCTTGTAATCTCGGCCATACATTTGATGCCGATTCAATCCACTCGACGCTCGATACCATAGTAACTAATAATACTAATTATTATTAATTGTGCAAAATAGTAACTAGTACGTGACTATTTATAGTCAAGTAAAGTAAAGGACCAACTAAAACAAAATAGAACTATAAGGATCGTACTATAATATTCCTAAAATACTCTTCTTGACCCATTGTAAGATTCATAAGAGCTACTGAGATGGGAAGTGAAGTTGGAAAGAGGGTTGTCCGATTTACCTATCAAATCAGGGCCCTTTTGACTTTTGATCATAAAGATTATTTTGTATAATAATTATTATAAAAGGGCTAAAATGACTAAAATCAAAGTAAAGCAAGCTTTTTTAGTTTTTCCGAATAAAGAATACTCGCTTGATATGAATGGGCTTAATGAATAACTAAATAAAACTGGGCCTTAATAACCAAGTCGGGGCCGTTTTATGAAATTAATTTGACAAACGAATAGTGACGGATTCAAAAGCCCCTCATGTATCAAAATGTAAAAAAGGCAATAGATTGGACATGGCATTTTCCAAAATGATTAGCGACGATTCAAGCCTTCACACACCATAATGTAAAAAGGGCAAAAGTGAGAATCTACATTTTACAAAATGAAAAGCGACGGATTTTCATGGCGTCGCAAATCAAAATGTGAAAAGACAAAATCGATATCCAACATTTCATACAATTTGAATAGACAGCGGATTTCCGGGCGTCACAACTCAAAATGTAGAAAACGCAAAATTGAGACTCAGCATTTTACAAAATGAATAGCGACGGATTTTCAAGGCGTGGAAAATCAAAATGTAGAAAGATCGAAGTTGTGACCCGAGCTTTCTACAAATCGACTTCCGACTGCATTCTCAACCCGTTGCACAACGAAATGTAATAAGTGGTTAAATTGATTTGGGCTATTAAAAAAAATGATTCATCAAATTGAAATGTAGAAAGGTTGAAATTGGGTTTTTCGTCACGTGGAGTTCCAAAACCTTTTCCGACACAGCGAATTATGGACCACTTTTCGTTCGACACATGCCCTTATGAGTCCTGCTATCCCAAATGAATGTGATGGATTATCGTCTAATGATTAAGGCATCCCTCATTAAGATATTAGAACATTAGAAAAAGAAATTTGGTAGAAAGAAAGGAATTATACACGCCATGAACAACATTATCTTACAAATATAAGTGATATTTCTATAAAATATACCTACGTATTTGTCATGTTAAGAATATGAAGAAATATTAGTATATACTAATATAGGAGAAGACCACTTTGGCCAAAAACAAAATGCCCAAAACACACTCATTTTACTATTCCTCCCTCTATTCATTGCTTTTCGTCCGTTGGATCGACCAAAAAATCATTTAATCGTCCATTTTCGACCAAAAAATCCAAAAACTCATGTGAAACTATTTTTTTACCCTCGTCCTTACATGACTAACATAATGAAGTTTGGAGGACAAAAACGTAAAATAAAAAGAAATTATCTTTTTACCCTCTCCCTTAACCTCACCCTTACATGCCGGCCAAACGAATCCGTGATCGACACGTGGCAATCACTCCCTCTCTCCTCCAAAATAAATTCGAAACTTTGAAATCCCGTAACTGCAGTATTTGGAGCCGATTTACGATATCGATATTTGATACAAAAATGTAGATACGCATTTTTACCATCACATGAGAGTCGTTTCATATTTTTCCGACTTCGTATGAATATTTTATGAATTTTTTAAAAAATTGAGCGAATTTTTAATTAAAATCAGATTTTCCCTCAACTTTCTCCTAAAGTTCGAATGGCCCTCAAAGTTTGTCTTCTATTTAGGCCACATCTTTAAACTTAGATTTACGTCAAACGGTTTGAAATTTGAAAAATCCGACAACGACATGACGTTCATCTCATCGAGAAGACTCCGACCATATAAAAAAACCCGAACACC
>JANIEQ010001899.1:0-73194 GCA_024708375.1 Oxalis stricta
CTACAGCACGCTGCCACTTTACGCACTTGTCACACAGGTAACTTGGATATTACGTTACCATAGTCGTCAATTTCAATCTCTAGATGTATTGACAAACTAATGAAATTTATTGTAATTGATTTAAGATGGGGAGTTCGTTTAAGAAGGAATTATTTGAAGAACGCATTCAAGAGTCGATAGCCGGGTTGGACTAAGAAAGCAAAAATGAGAAAAGGCAAAGGCTGCAAATGGGAATGGCAATCAAATTTTTCATAAAGAAGATGATTCTCCTGTTAAGGATCTCCAACTAACAAATTTAGTTCACAGCACAAAAATTGCAGGAGGAGAAATCGAGTCCGAGCTTCCTTCGTGAACAAGATATACATCAGGCTCGTTGTTTTAGCATCTAAAAGTAATTTGAAGTTCAGTATATTGTCCAAGTTAGTTTATGTTCAATAAAGTATCTCCAAAGGTAATTTGTAGCCAAACTAAATTCAAGGTGGTCACTATCGCAATAATGATTATTCTTCGACTTCCACGAGCATTTTTTTTCTAACTTGCTCCGCAAGGAATGACGATTCCTAACTTGCTCAGTAAGGAATTAAAATCCTATCAATGGTGTACTTCCTTCTCTAACAAAAAGAGTCCCAATAAAAACTATTCACTATCAGAGTCATTGCCATCGCTTTCTGGTTCGTAAATCTGATATTCTTCTTCACTGCTGTTACCACCTTCACAGACCAGAGGGAAAAGCACCAAAAAGTTGTTGCAAATATGTCTGCGAGTTGTCCTCTGGATCTAGAACTAAAAAAAATATTGTATAGGAAATACAAATCTACAAAGAATATCGAATCCTGATGAAAAAAGAAATAATATATGATAAAATCACTCTATTAATTACTAATACTCCACTTCCAAAGATACATGATTGTGATTGCAGAGAAATTTATCGTGATTGGAGAGAAATTTCGTCTTGTCACCCTACAGGTTCAAAGAACGTCATATCAAAAAAAAAAAAAAAAATGAAAAAAGCAGCATGAGCAAACTAAGTTGCAATCAGGAAAGAGTAGACTTTACCTGATCAACCGATTCGTATGGATCTGATTCGTCGTCTACTTCCATTCTCGTATTCCCTCTTCATCTTCTTCGTCATCGTCCTCGTCATCGATATTTGAGGTTTCTCTGTATCTCCATCACCTTTATCGACGTTGTCGTGTTCGATGTGATCAATTTTTAAGGATTCTTTTTATGGCACATCTTTTTTGCCTTTTTGAAAGTCATCTGAAGCAGCTTTCAAGTACTTTTCTGCACCAAGTCCTGGGTAAACTGATATAAATCTCATTGACACTGATAGAAATCTCATTGTTACGCGTCTTCTAATGCTCTCAAGCACCCACTCTGAGAACCATCCTGTTTTACACTGCAAATCAACTTTAGAAATTTGAAATTTTGTAGACATGAATCAGATAGAAGTAAATTTGAAGTTACTCTTTATGTTTGGAAACTTACATCACAAGTTTTCTTCCTCGGAGGCTTTCTTATTTCTTGCTGTATGTAATACATCTACCATCTCAAATAGTTGAAATGACGTATGGAACTTGTAAGGAAATACTCTGAATGCACATAAATCCTTCCATCTATGGTTCAAACTGCTCGATCACATTAAACAATCAAAAAAACATTTTGAGGCAGTAGGCAAACAAATACAAAGAAAATTGTTCTAAATGACTCACTCTGTAGTTGTCAAAGCATCACGTGAAACCTTGTAAATGAGGGTGTACCCGAAAATCAAGTCTCTGATATCTGTGTCAGGAAATACAGAAAATAAGCATATCCTCTTAAAATCAGATATCCATTGAAAGAGTAAATCCTTGATTTTAACATATACACAACCAATCTCAGAATGGAAGACAAAGCAGAAGCTCACATGCGAGACTCGGGATCAACTCGCGGATCATATCCTTTTCTAATCCAGAACCTGACGAAATGGTCCATTCGAAAAGTTGTATGCAACTCCAAGCAGAAGCCTGGAAAACCTTCAAACATGAGTTTACTTATTTATATATAGTTGTTCCGCCTATATGAAACATGTGTTCACTTTACAATATACAAATTTGGCGATAATAAGCGACCTTTTGAGGTCTGGGGGCTAAATTTTAGACCTATATCAAGCAAGCGATCGATTACACTGTCCTTGGGCCATATAGGACGCTCGTCAAATAATTTAGATATAGCCATTTGCTGATCCCATTGCTCTGTACCTGGAGCTATGGATTCCATCCAATTTACTTTCCTAGGAACCTGTGTGAATGTTAAGTAAAACAGAAACATAATAGCATAGCAATGGTTTTGTTAAAACTACTACTGTCGTTTTTCACTTATGAATCAAATAAAACTCCAATATCCTGAATTTGCTGATAAAACTGTATATTGCACAAAAGGGTGAAAATCAAACTAGGCCTACAAAAGGACAGGTATGCAACAACTTTAAGATTTTCTTGCAAGAATTCAATACATAATGGGAACGTCAATAAAACAAACTGAAAACAAGGATATCTTTAGCACTAAAATCAATTTGGAGTGCTGGCTCTGGCTATGTCCATCTGCACAAAGACAATATAACATCAAGTCAATGAGGATTCAGTGCACCACAATGAATCAGACTCGGCAATGATCATGGAAGTACCTCATTGCGATTTTCCACAACTCTCTCGTTATTCTTTTTGGAACTCACAGGCTACTGATGGTCTTAACCTGAAATGTAAGATAATCAATGACTGAAATCTATGATTTAGTTGCAACAACAATATTAAGAAGAAAAATGAAAAATAGAACAGCTTACACCAAATTCTCTGGAACGTCTTTTAAAGAAAAAAGTGGTGGCAATAGAAGCATCACATCATCTTGATCCACATCTGGGAGATTGCACTCTTCTATGAAACAATATGCAGGGACAAACAATAAGAAGACGAATATTTAAACTTAAAATTATTTGGTTGAAACAAGAAAAGATAAAAATAAAAAGTCTAACCAGAGAATGGCTCCTCTGCTTCAGACCAGCTTCTCTTTTTCCTCCTGGCAACATCCGCATGAACAGCAACAACGTGTTGGTAATCTGCCATTCCTTTACAATGTTTCAAAATCAACAGAACAAAAATGACCAAGTCAGTCCCTTTTCACCTATTGACTGAAAATAAAAGGAAAATCCAATGACAAAGTTTAGCTAAGTAATTGCAAAAGATCCTATCTGACCATCAAAACGATAGTTTTCTGAGACTCGAGCTACAATGTTCGGCACAAATGTTTATTTGATCGTGGGGTGTCTGCATGTTGGCTGCTTTGTCAACTCCTTCAGTATTAGAAACTGATCCACTTTCAATTTGACTTTGCTGACTGACAGAAGCTTCTGGAATTTTGCCAGCACAAGACTTAACTTTAGATATCTTCAACAAAAGACCATTACAAGGATGACGCTCCCCAAATGCAGGATGTGATATGGATCTTCAGGGCGGAAACGAAGCTCCAATTTATTTGACTGTAGAGCTACGGGCCTGTGAGCGAGGTTAAATTCATTAACAATCAGAACTACAATGCATGCTACTTATCATCAACCCAAAATACGAAAAATAAATAAAAATTAAAACTTTTCTAATATGCTCCATGCATTGCTAAGTCAATCTAAATTTCTTTCATAAGCTCAAATTGGCCTCAGAGTTTCAAACTTTATTACTAGAAAACAACAATTTTTTTCTTCTTTCTCGTAAATTAAGAACGAAAAATCAAAAGAGAAAGGCAGAAAGACAGACCTTGGCAATAGCTTCAGCTCCTCCGAGAGTCTGAATAGCTCGAGAATTGGAAGAAGGGTAACCTGGATAATGAACAGCAAACGTCTCTGTGCTTGGTATTGTCCCTGAGATTGTCCCCTCTTTTATGTAATTTCCACCATTATTGCATTTGCCTTCTGATATATCTTTTCTGACCTAAATTCAAAACAACCGGAGAATTGAATTCCGGCAGAAGGAAATTGAGGTCCGGTTGGTCAAAACGGCGTCTTGAATACTTTATAAGCAAGAACAACAGGTTTTGTTTATGACGGCTTTATGTATCTCTTCACAGTTCACAGTTAGTTTTAGTGCTTTACTCGTATGTTACTAGAAGTCCTATTAGCAATCAGCCTACAACTCGCTAAAGAGACAGTGTTCAACGAGCCTACAACTCGCTCACAAATCAGCAAGCCTACAACTCGAGGAAAAAAAAATCAACAAGCCTACAGGTCCAGAAAAAATATCAACTACCCTACAACTTGCTAGAATAGCTAAACAGTCAACAAGCCTATAACTCGGGGAAAACTTTCAACCAGGCTAGAACTCGAGAGAAAGATGTCAACCAAGCCTACAACTCGGTAAAAGCTCATAATAAGCCTACAACTCGCTAAAAACTCTTAATAACCCTACAACTCGCTCAAAAAGCCTACAACTGGCTCAACAAGTCTACAACTCGATAAAAACTCTAATGCCTACGACTCGGTAAACACTCTTAATAAGCCTACAACTCGCTAAACAATCTCTTAATAACCCTATAACTCGCTCAATAAAGCCTACAACTGGCTCAACAAGCCTAGACCTCACTCCAACAGCAACATTCAACAAGCCTACAACTAGCTCAAAGACAAAGCTTTCAACAAGCCTACTGCTCGCTCAATCCCCTGAACAAGCCTACAACTAGCTAAAACGTGTTCAACGAGTCCACAACTTGTTCAAAACGTTCAACAAGCCTACAACTCGATAAAATCGTTCAACAAACCTACAGCTCGCTAAAATACTCAGTAGCAAACAAGCGTACAACTGGGGGAAAATTATCAATTAGCTCGTTAAACCTACAGCTCTAGCTTTGGGGAGAATGATCCAGTTTCAGTAGGAGTGAAAAGGCACTATGACCACAAGGTGGACGTCTACAGTTTCAAGCAATTGTTCTGTGGGAGTTTCTGGAAACAAAGCTCCATTCAAAGGGAAGGCTGGCATATGCAATAAGCAAAGTAAACCATCCAAAATATTCTCTTACAACAATATTAGTATACATGAATCATTTTGTCTTTTAGTATTTTTAGAAAAAAATGTCCTCATGCGGCATCAAGCAGCCCACTATGTGCGGTCGATCTAGATAACCAGCCGGAGGCAAATGGTGTACCTCGCTGGTTTTCGATATGTTTTATATATTGGTCGCTTTCCGGCGCAAAATCCCTCAAAAATCCGGCATTAAATGATTCATCGGAATTAAGCGGTAGACGTCCATTGTCAAGCAATGACATATTTTCGGTGGTTCCAAGACTCAGTCCAGACATGTTCAAACTATCGGCCATTAAATCCAACACTGTGAAAGGAATAAAACGAGAGTCTGTACTATTTTTTATCCCAAACTTCTTTAACCTATACTCCAGAAGGTCTTGCCTCTCTGTTGCAGTCTTGCTAGGGCGAGGACCCAAATCTCCAGCCCGAGTTTGCAAAGATTACAATCTAGCTTAGGAATTTGCTGGACTGCTTGTGCCAAGACTGAAACCCAACTCGTCCATTGAGGATAACTTGGACAAGAGCTCTGATCAGACAGCAGCAGTCTTGTGTAGAGTTAGAGAATTTGAACTGACAGAATTGGTATGGAACACGACAAGCGATCATTGCTATGAAAACAGTCACAATCAATGGATTTCAAGAGGAAAATGATGCGGATTAGATCATTAGGTACTTAGAAAATCAAGCATGCCCCGATAACTTGTAAAATTTCAGCAATAAGCTTCCAATGCAAGCTTGTAAATAAATGTAACTTTATGCTACGTATTAAACCAGGAAATTAAATGTAGTGTGAGTGCAAACCTGATATCTATCGAAATGTATTGTGTGAGTTTACTGCCTTCTTTCGTGAAAAAAACAAAAATTGAAAGGTTCTTAAGAAGTTCTTAATTTCTAAATATAAGAACTTCGGTTTTTGGTTTGATCCATGTGTGTTAGGACAATTTATAGTTGACAGATTTCCTAATGTTGATAAGAAGATCGGAAGTCAAAAGGGATGCAAAAGTAAGGTACAGAAATGTCTCCTTAATTATGAGTTAAAATATGCTAGATCAGCTCACCAAGTGCAACTTTGTCTTGTGAGCCACGGAAAGGAACATTGAAGACAGTTGAGATAAAAGGATTCAAGAGGATCAAAATGAATTGGATATATCTTAGTATCTATATATATATATATATATTATGGGCTTGCTTTGAGGCAATCCGATCTTTATCGCATGGGAGATTACAATGAGCGTATGCTAAAAAAACTCAACTGCAACAGTTTGGGATAACAATTGCCAAATTGCAAGAATTTGAATGTGTTAGTATATTGTAATGTGTTCTACTAGGTTTATTATTCTGTGATTTTGATTTGAGTATACCATTTTTATCTACTATATGAATACCTGCAATCTTTATGTTATTTTAACTTGTGATTGGTATTTTTTTCCATGTGTAACAATGAATATCTGTATTACTAGTTTGCAATTTGATGAGATGTGCTCATTTCATTCTCTTGATTACTGTTAGCAATTTTAGATATTGTGAAGGGCAAGTAAGTTTGTCTAGTGTTATTGTAAGTTTGTAAAGGGCAAACCTCATGTGCGTTAAGACTCCCCGTTTGTAGGGGGTATGGGAGGACGTCGTAGCGGGCAATTTTCTCCTCGCAATTACAAAGAGGTCAACGTTTCCATGTTATTGTAAATTATTTGTAATCATGTCAAAAATTAAAATCACATACAATAGAAAGGATAAAATGGTCAAATAATTATTCGAGAAACCTTAACATTTGCAACACTCAAAACAATTCTCGAACGCCGACAAGGGTTACAAAATATTCTTATATTTACAAAACTTGAAACAATTTTCAATCTTCGACAAAAATTACAAATTTTGTATTTACAAAACTCAAAAACTCTCGATCACAGATGAGGTTACAATTTACTTTTAGCTAGCCCATAATTCAATTTCTTGATAATCAGTGTTAAAGCTATCGATGAACGATAAAGTGCATATGGACTGTAAGATGGAAAACGACTCATATTTAATTTGTGAGGCTTTACCTCAAGATCGGATCAACGATTTATCAGAACTTGTAAGTAATAATTCTCTTATTTTGTCTAATTCTTAGATTGATTCAACATGTTTATTTCATGAGATCATTAGATAAAGTCTCAAATGTGGAATATGTAATGACAGATGCATATGTTGCAACATACGCTATATTTTTTAAGAAAAGTTATAGTATACATTTATGAATTAAATAAATTTAAGTACATAAAATTAATATACCAAACACAGAAGTTATTATCTCACTATCAAGTCATATACTTTCATGAATTATAATGAATTATACTAACATTCTCACCATCCGATTACCTAATTGTGATGACCATCAAAATGTTTATAGTGTCAAAAAGATCATGGAGCTTTGTCTACAAAGAGAATTAAGAAAAAATGTGGACCGATAAGGAAGTCAAATATTTTTCTGAGAGAGAAGGTGATCGAAGTTCTCAACGAATTGGATTGCATAGAAAAGCATATGAAGCTGAAACCGATGACGTTGGTCTGGAATATCGTCGTGAGTGGTCCTAGCATACTCCAAGAGACTAGCATTGGGGAGATGTTGGATCTTTTGGCGGCGTTGGACAAGAGGAGTGAGGAGGCTAATGACTGGCTCAAGCAGACCAACCAGCTCTGGTAATCAGCGTGTCTGGGAGTTGGTGGTGTCGATGGAATGATCAAATACAAGGAAGAGTTAAAATAATATCAATAACAATCTGGTCAATTTTTAATTAAATTCCCAGTGTCGTTTGTTAGATGGTCTTATGTTAATTTCAAAGTCTATGGTATGCTTAATCTTATGTATTGAATTGAGCTGTTAATGAAAAAAACAATCCTCTATCCTTTTCCTTTTTATTGTTAATCCCAACTTCCTTGTTACTGGATCTTTGTGCTTGTACAAATAGTATATGATCCTTGTTCTGAAGTATCTCTGCTCCAAATTTGAAACGGTCTAGAATTAGATTTGGCTAAGAGGCAGTACCAATTTCAAATCCGGGTCGAAACTTGACTTTATATTATTGTCACGTGGTGCAATCCTATTGGTATTATATACTACCGATCCGTTCCAAATTATGTTTTATTTTCTATGTAAAATACATATAAAATGTGACAAATATTTTCGGACGGAGGTAACATTATAATAAACCATCATTATTTATACAACCTCTCTGCTGTGATTTTGCTTTGACCAGATCATTTTGTAGTCTAATGTCTACTATGAATATCTGGGATTTTAATGTTAATTTAACATTGCTTATATTTTCCGTGTGTAACATTTAATATCGATTTTTGATTTAGCATTTGATGGACGTCGGTCATTCTTCAGAAACTTCATTCTTGATTACCAATTGCCATTAAAAATTTATATTCATGTTCAAACTTAAAATCGCACGAGGATGGAAAGGATAAAATGGTCAAACAATTATTCAAGAAACCTAAACATACGGACTATAAATATTGTCGTATTTACTAAACTTAAAACAATTCTCGAACGCCGACAAGGGTTATAATATATTTCTGGTATTTACGAAACTCGAAAAATTTCTCGTTCGCCGACAAAAGTTACAAAATATTGTATATACAAAACTCAAAAACACTCTGATCAAGGATGAGTGTTACAATTTACTTTTAGCTGGCCATAATTCATTTTCTTGATAATCAGTGTTAAAGCTATTGATGAATGTTAAAGTGGATTTAGATTGTTAGATGGAAAACACTTCATATTTTGTGAGGCTCTAACTCAAGATTGGATCAACGATTTATCAGAACTGTAAGTAATAATTCTCGTATTTGGTCATAGTGCTTTTTTTACCATGTCTAATTCTTCATTCAAAAAAATAAAAATAAATCAGTTGCCTTGCAGAGATCCACTTCCAGTTGGAGTGAAAAAGCACTACTACCACAAGGTGAACATCTACAGTTTTGCTATTGTTCTGTGGGAGTTTCTGGAAAACAAAGCCCATTCAAAAGGAAGGCTCTCACATGCAACAAGAAAAGTAAACTACCCAAAATATTCTCTTACACTATAATTAGTATACATGCATCATTTTATTTTTACCTTCTTACACTATAATTAGTGTATCACTTAAAAAGCGTATATTGAGACACGGAGGGAATAGTATTTTTGGAAATCTGTTTGCTGAATCTTCGGTCTTCTCGTTTTCTGAATTTTCCAGAATCACAGACCAAGCCTGGAGAATATTCCATTTCCAGAAGGTCTTGCATCTCTGTTGCAGTCTTGCTGGGGCGAGGACCCAAACCTCCGGCCCGAGTTTGCAGAGATTACAATCCAACTTAGGAATTTCCTGCAGCTTGTGTCATGCTGAAACCAACTCGTCCATTGAGGATAACTTGGACGAGAGCCCTGATCAGGACAACATCAGTCTTGTGTAGAAGTAGAGATTTTGAACTGACAGAATTGGTATGGAACATGACAAGCGACATTGCTAAGGAAACAGTCACAATCATTGGATTTCAGGAGGAAAATGATGTTGACCAGATCGATAGAAAAGCATGCCTCAAAACTTATAAAATTTTAACAATAGCTTCCAATGCAAGTTTATAAATAATGTAACTTTTATGCTACGTAATCAATCAGGAAATTAAATGTAGTGTGATTGCAAACCTGATATATATCATAATGGATTGTGCGAGTCTACTGCCTTCTTTCGTGAAAAAAAGAAAAGAAAGGTTCTTAAGAAGATTCTACATATAAGGATTTCTCGTTTTGGTTTGATCCATATGTTGTTAGGACAAGTTATAGTTGACAGATTTCCTAATGTTGATAAGAGGGTCGGAAGTCAAAAGGGATGCAAAATTAATATGCTAGATCAGCTTACCAAGTGCAACTTTGTCGACTTGTGAGCCATAGAAAAGAACATTGAAGACAGTTGAGATAAAAGGATTCAAAGGGGATCAAAATGAATTGGATTTTCCAATCTTTATATATATATATATATATCTTTATATATATATATATATATATTCTATTATGGGCTAGCTTTGATTTTCGTTGCTTTCTACGATTTAATTTGGTTGCTTTCTATCAATTCAATTCAATCCAAGTTTGTTTTTATTTATCCAAAGATCCCGATCAGATATGCTATTTGATGCGGATGTTTGATTTGCAGATCTGATTTAGATCTTGAAGCACGTGACGTTCAAAAGCTGACGATTGGATCTTTGATGAATCGGTTTGATTCAGGAGCTATCAAGGCGAACGAGACTCGAATCAGATAATTTAACTCGTAAGATCATCTCCTGATCTATCGGAATCCGATGACGAATCGCGATTTAGAGAATCCATTATCGAAGAATCCGGTAGAATTTTGTGTACCGACTTGTAGTATTATTGATATCAGGGTTAATTTTGGTAGCGAGTTGTAGCCTTATTGATATCAGGTAGTAAATTTGGTAGCGAGTTGTTGTCTTATTAATATCAGAGAGTAATTTGGGTAGAGAGTTGTTGTGTTATTGATATCATTGGGTAGTAATTTTTGTAGCGAGTTGTAGTCTTTTTTATATGGGGGAGTAATTTGGGTACCGAGTTATAGTCTTATTTATAACAGAGAGTAATTTGGGTAGCTAGTTTTAGTGTTATTGATATTTGTAGCAATTTTCGTAGCGAGTTGTAGTGTTATTGATATCCGGTTGTATTTTTTCATAGCGAGTTGTTGTGTTATTTATATAAGCTAATTATTTGGCTATCGAGTTGTAGTGTGATTTAGGAAAAACACAACAACTCGCTACTCATATCTCTTTCTGAGAATCTTCCCCGAGTTGTAGTCTTATTGAGGGAGAACACTAAAAACTTGCGCGCTTCTTTCTTGTCAGGTATCTTCACTCAAATCTTCACCCAAATCTCTTGAGAAATGGAGGTTTGATTTTCTTGTAAAATTCATAGGAATGCAGTCTCAGTTAAACAAAGAGGAGTTGTTGGAAGAGCTTGTTTAGTAGAGCTGCATTTTAGGAATTCATTGAAGAATTGGCTTGCTTGGAAGCGAAGAAGAAGAAAAGAGGAAGCTTGCAGGTTAAAGAAAAACAAGAATTCAATGGAAAAGTCTGTGAAAGAAGGAATCAAAGCCTTTGTAGAAGTACTTACTGAGTGAGTTGAAGCGGCATAGCTCAAAGGAAGAAGGTCAAGGTCGATTAGAGACAATGTAGGAAAGATTGAAGAAGAACTCTGCATTTGTGTCTATGAAGGACGAATTGGCACATTGGAAAGAAGTTAAGGACCTTGTTGTCTTTGCACTAAAGGTCGAGAATGTCGCTGAATATTCGGAAAGTTGCGAATGCTGAAATGCAATTGACTTTGCAAGGGCCGAGCCGGCGAAATGGCGGAGCTCGGGCGATCCACCGAGTCGACTCGGGAAGATGCTAGCTACAACGACATATCGACCAATTGCCCTACAATTCTTTGAGTTCAAAAGCCCCAATTCGAGCTAGGGTTCGTATTATGGTATGTTTTTTTAGGTTTTCCAGTTTTTACTTGAAGATCAATAAATTAGGGTTAAGTGTTATTTTCTCGATAGTTGATGAAATTTAGTGATTCAAAAGCCCATTTCATGTTTTTTGGTGCTCGAATTCATTAGAATAATCAATTTTATCAATTAACTAGTAATGAATAAGTTGCTAATCTCGATCGGTCGTTTTCTAGGTTTTGTTGTCAAAAATTGGGGATTTTGTATGCCGGCTACTATTTCTTGTTCCTTTTGATTCAATCAAGCTACATTATGCATTTGGAAGTTGTTATGGAGGTTTCTGCAAGATTGTGAGCATGAGAAGATGAGAAATGGTTCATTGTTTTAGTTCATTTCAGTTTAAGTTTCAAACAAGTCCAATAGTCCTTTTATTTTTCGAGTTAAGAAAATGAAGAAGTAGAGTTGTAGAATCATTTAGAAGTAATATTTAGAAGCTTTCTACAATGGTTTCATATCATCTGTCATTATGCTGCATCAAAAAGTCAACTCCAAAATCAACATTTGAAGCTTTTTGCAAGTTTTGATCGATTTGAAGAAGAAAAAGAATTATTCTTGCTACATTTTCTACCGAGTTACTTTTCATCATGAAAGATTAATTAACGCGACGAAAGAAGTGGTGGGCAAGAAAAAAGCTGCTAAGATTACTATATGGTATTTTTCTAGAATGTGGTTCTAAAAGTGCTTTTCTTCTTAGTATTTTCTAGTCAGTTGTAATTTCATTTCTCAATATTATAATTCGAACTTATGACGTCTAGATTAGGTTGTGGATCCATATATAAGGTTCTTAACCTTTCCCTTTTCGATTATGAACTCTTAATATTTTATGAAATCAAAATGTCTGCAATTACTATTATTAAAGAGTTCATCACTTTTTTTTTTCTAATTTTAAAAACTTTTATTTTTGGTTGTATTGGTAATTTTGCTAGAATCCTTAGTATTAAAATTTAAATTAAATTAGTTTTAGGATCTAAACATTCTAAATTCCAACATTTAACTTTAAATTTAAATTAAATTTTACATAAATTAGATTATGCATCTATTTGATTATAAAATTTCAAATTTTTATCATACTGTTTGTTCTGTTGTCACTCTGTTTTGTTCATTGTGTTTATATTTCTTCCAGGAGCACAATACAGATGCATAGATCTGTTCATCCTATTATTATTATTATTTTTAATATATCTTTGTTCATCCTATATACGACCTTTGCTATGCTGGGAATGAAAAAAACAAAATTGAATGGGAGGGGAGGGAAAGGACACGTGTATTGCTTAGCATATGCAAATAATTTGGTTCGATTTAATTTCAATTCTATTGAATGACATTAATCGTTATTTGATAAATTTATGTTGAGGTGGACATAATTACTTGTTGTGTTTTTAATAGTCACATAGGCATCAAATAAGTATAAATTCAAATAAAATGGATATAAGTCTCTCCAAATCAAATTTTTTTGGATACAAAAAATTTCGAAATATTTTTACGATATAAAAATTTTCGGATCACTTTTTATTGGACACAAGTATTTATAAAAGTATTATTCTTTAACAATTTTAGATATTGCAAAGTGCAAGTAAGTTTGTCTAGTGTTATTGTAAACTTTTAAAAAGACGAATCGGAGTGCGTTGAGACTTCCCGTTTTTAAGAAGATTTGAGGAGGATGTCGTAGTATACAACCCTCTCCTCGTAATTATAAACAGGCCGTTTCTTTGTAATTTAAAATTTGCAATCATGTTAAAACTTAAAATCTCGTTTAATAGAAAAGATAAAATTGTCAAATAATTATTCGAAAAACCTAAACATAATCTATTATTTTAACTTGATTCTATCTACTCTACTTAACCCTACTCTAATGAATCTTATTTAACCCCCAAAGAAAGCCACGAAACTCAACAATTCCCAAACGCTGACAAGGGTTATAATACATTCTTTTATTTACAAAACTTGAAACAATTTCGATTGCCGACAAAAGCTAGAAAATATTTTTTTACAAAACTCAAATAAACTCTCGAATCACGGATGAGGTTACAATTTACTTTGAGCTAGCCCATAATTCATTTTCTTGATAATCGATGTTTAAGCTATCGATGAACGTTAAAGTGCATATAGAGTGTAAGATGGAAAACAATTCATGTTTTGTGAGGCTTTATCTCATGCTAGATCGGATCAACGATTTATCAAAACCGTAAGTAATAATTCTCTCATTTTGTCAAATTTTTAGATTGATTTAACATGATTATGCCATGAGATCACTAGAGAAAGTCTGAATTGTGGAAGATGCATTAAGTTGTTTAGAAAACTGTTGATCAAACACCTTTGAAGCTAGTAATCTCTGCTCGAAACTTGAAGTGATGTTGTAAATATTATGCTTTTTATAATGTAATGATCTTATATATGGACTTATATATGTTTCAATGTATGTGGTATGCTTAATCTTGATGTACTGAATTGAGCACTTGATGAAAAATATATCCTCTATCATTAATGTTATCATTTTGAACGTCCTAGGTGCAAAATGAATATGATGCTGAGAAGAAGAACGGAGAAGAGCTAAGCATAATGCGAAAGGCGACGAAAGCTCAGTGTTGGTGGACGGCGCCGCCGGACGTAGCTAAGCTTTTCACAGATCAAGCAGCTCCAAGCTGCATTGGAAGATTTGAAGAAGACTGTGGTGAAACAAGCTGAGAGAATCATCATCAAGACTCAAAATCATCCAGTGCCACAGTATTTTCAAGCTGCTGGGAATTTCAATCCTAGGAATATTCCAGATTACTCTAACTATGATAGTAAGAGTAATATTGTGTTTAACCTAATTCCTTGCCTCATGTACTCAATCTAAATGGATTAGGAGGACCAAAGGGACACAGTACTTTTGTGCACGGTAGTATGCGGAGGTGAACATCCTTGACTCGAATCGAATTTCGCGTTTTCGATCTCACTAATCTGTATTAGGGAATTTAATTATCATATAAAATCGGTATTGGGAATTTCGGTTTGTTCATTGACCGGTAATGGCACATACGGTTTGGTCTTTGACCCGATAATTGCGAAACACGATTTGTGCATTGGCCAACAACCCCAAAACCCATTTGTACATTGATCGACAACCCCAAAATCGGTTTGTGCTTTGTGCGACAACCGTAAAACTGGTTTGTCCATAATCACGGACCGGTACTCTCGTCCCCGGTTTCACTTAGTATTTATATGCAAAATAACACAATTTGTAGTTAGGAACCCACATAGTATATGTTTGAAAAAAATCGATTCTCATGTCTTTTACTAATTAATTTTATAGAGCAATTAAGTATATGGTGTTGAGAAAATATATTGGATTTGATGATTAAATTTAGATTAATATTATTATAAAAAATCGTTGTATAGTCCACAACAGTTCAATATAAAAGTATTATTATAAAAGAAAAGTTTAGACTTTAGATTAATATTGAATTTTTAAAAAGTTTATTTAGATCAATATTGTTGAACCAATTAAATAAAGCCATAAACATACAGCTGCATTAATTATTCCCACTCACATTTTGGTTCTTCAGTTTTTACAAATATCAAAATTGTTCCAATGGGTTAATGCATGACCGGTCTTGCAGTACCGGTTTGAGCTCGACCGGTTTTAGGTTCAGGGCTTTGACCGGCGTTGGTGTCACCGGTTCAAGGTTTTGACGGTTTCTCATCATCGGTTTTATGTTAAGTATGTTTTATGTTAATGACGGTGATTAGGAGAGTATGACCGAGAATAGCAATTTCGGTCGGACTACAAATGTTCACCCGTTTCGCAATTTCTATGAAAATGTTCACGTTTGTTTTATACATAATACATTCCAGGATTCTCGTGAAAATAACTTGTATGCTACATTTTTACTGCCATTATGTAGTCTTTGGTTTTGTTCACCCTCTCTCCCTTCTTCTCTTTTATTTCCTTATGTTTCTTTTTGTTGTTTGTCTAACACTAATCAAGTGTTTCTCGCCAATTTTACTTACTCCATTCGGCAAGATGTTCTTCCTATGAATATCATGATTTTAGAAGCAGAACACAACTGTACTTGTATAAAGCTGCAAATGTTCTTAAACACGTTTTGTTACCCCCCTCTCTCAATGTAAAACTGAAAAAACAAAAAATAATAGTACAATTCTGGTACTGAGCTATGCAGCTGTTTTCGGATCATATTATCTGAAATGTTTTATGGTCAGGGTAAGTATTAAGATTTAACTGAAAATGTAGGGTTATTTTTATAGTTTTTCAGAACATAAGGAGGTATTATTTAGAATAATACAAACATATAGAGTTTATTGCAATTTACTCTTTCTATATATTGGTGCAAAGACTATTAGAGTTTGCAGAAAAGAGATCAATGGCAGAAAGGAATTGCTATGAATGTAACTGAAGAAAGTTTCATCTTTCTTCAAAGTCATGATCAGCAATGACTTATCAAAATCCTGGTATTTATTACAGTATTGTTTTTTCAGGGCAGAACTTGCCACCTAAGTTTGCTCCTACAATGACGACATTGATTGATCAAACTATATTTCTCGGAGATTTAGATTCAGATCAATGTGAAGTAAAAATATCTCGTAATCGAGACGGCTCATTGTCTATTCAACAAGGCTTCAGGAATCATTCTCCTTAGACCCATGGACTTCGACTTGGTGACTTTCTGGTGTTTAACTGTATTATTCCAACAAGGTTACAACTACAAGTGCAGAGTGTATTTCCATTCTTTGAACCAAACTAGATTTAGCAAACAGAGGAAATAAGAAGCTGGAGGAAAGAGATGAAGTTCGGTGTATGTTGTAATTTATTGATAATTTGACCCTCAACTTCTGCTTGTTGACATATGAGCTCCTTTACTTAATTTCTTTCATTTGCCATCTCAGCAAATAATTGGCGCCATTTGATGTTTATAACGGAGCCGTTAGTGACACATCGGCACTGTTGAGCCTTTAAATGAGTTGTAGGCTTGTTGATAGTTTTCAGCTAGGCTTGTTTAGATATTTTAGCGGTTTTAGGCTTGTTGAGTGATTTTAGAGAGTTGTAGGCTTGTTAATTGTTTAGTTTTAGCGAGTTATAGGCTTGTTTGATCGATTTTAGCGAGTTGTTGAGTTTGTTGAGCGATTTCAGCGAGTTGTAGGCTTGTTGATCTATTTTAGCGAGTTGTAGGCTTGTTGATTGATTGTAGATGAGTTGTAGGCTTGTTGATCGATTTTAGCGAGTTGTAGGCTTGTTGATTGATTTTAGCGAGTTGTAGGCTTGTTGATCTATTTTAGCGAGTTGTAGTCTTGTTGATTGATTTTAGCGAGTTGTAGGCTTGTTGATCGATTTTAGCGAGTTGTAGGCTTGTTGATCGATTTTAGCGAGTTGTAGGCTTGTTGATCGATTTTAGCGAGTTGTAGGCTTGTTGATCTATTTTAGCGAGTTGTAGGCTTGTTGATCGATTTTAGCGAAGTTGTAGGCTTGTTGATTGATTGTAGCGAGTTGTAGGCTTGTTGATCGATTTTAGCGAGTTGTAGGCTTGTTGATCGATTTTAGCGAGTTGTAGGCTTGTTGATTGATTTTAGCGATTTGTAGGCTTGTTCAAACACTTTCAGCGAGTTGCAGTAGGGATTATCTTAAAATACTCAGGATTGTATTCAACAAAACTGCAAGTCGAGATTATATTCAAGAAGGCTGCAAGTAAGGATTATCTTAAACAAGGCTACAAGTCGGGATTATTTTCAACAAAGCTTCAAAGTAGGGATTATATTTAACAAGGTTACAAGTCCGGATTATATTAAACAACATTACAAGTCGGAATCATCTTCAACAAAGGCTACAAGTCCGGGATGATATTCAACATGGTTACAACTCGGGATTATATTCAACAAAACTACAAGTCGAGATTATATTCAAGAAGGCTGCAAGTAGGGATTATCTTAAACAATGCTACAAGTCGGGATTGTTTTCAACAAAGCTTCAAGTAGGGATTATATTTAACAAAGGTCGAGATTATATTAAACAACGCTACAAGTTGGGATTATCATCATCATGGTTACAAGTAGGGATTATATTTAACAAGGGTACAAGTCAGGATCATCTTCTACAAGCCTACATGTTGAGATTATCTTCAACAAGCCTGCAAGTAGGAATCATCTTCAACAAAGGCTACAAGTCGGAATCATCTTCAACAGAGGCTAAAGTCGGGATGGTATACAGCAAGGTTACAACTCGGGATTATATGCAACAAAACTACAAGTCGGGATTATATTCAAGAAGGCTACAACTAGGGATTATCTTAAACAAGGCTACAAGTAGGGATTATCTTTAACAAGTTTACAAGTAGGGATTATATTAAACAAGGCTACAATTAGGGATTATGTTTAACAAGGCTGCAAGTCAGGATTATAAATAATCAACAAGCTTACAAGTCGGGATTATATTTAACAAGTTTACAAGTCCGGAGATTATCGTTAATTGCACGAGCAAGCTCGACCTTTATTGGAAAAAAAAAAAGTTACAATATAAAGAGAACTTTTTCTTTCATACACCCAACACTGCTTGTGAAAAGTTGGTCTTCAATGGAATGAAGAAAGGCAAGTCCAAATCGATTCCTAGAAGCAAGAAAGGTAAAAACATGGTAATAGGGAAATGGGTAATGGAGAAGAGATGAGAAACTGTATATGCTCGACTTGTCGATCGACCTTCGAAGTTGCAAATGGGAAAGAAATCATCATAATTCAGGATGATAATGAAGAAGAAAGGTTTCCTCTTCAGGATGAACTGTTTGCTACATTCGAAGCAGCCAGGGTGAGAAAACAGGCAAGGACAATGCTCCGTATGTCGGAAATTCTTCCGATTTGCCGGAATATCCCATGTGATGCCGGGACAAAGCATGTGTTATAGTTTCTAAGAATTTCATTTCACTGGTTTGCTAGTAATTGTCTGTGTCTTCCCAATGGATAAATTAGTCTAATCTTTTTTAGTTTCTCTAGCAAATACAAACTACTGTAATCCACTAGAGATTAATGGAATGCTAATATTTTAGTTCGGATCATCCCTGACTCAGCTTCCATGCTTAACCCAATTGAAATTGATTTGCAACCGGACTATGGAGATTTTTCAACTCAGCTCAACTTCCCTAGTCTTAATAAAACAGAAAAGTTTTTGTTTTTTGTAAAGGAGCAAGTAAAGATTTCGTTGAAATGATAAAATACATGCAACTTTGCATATTTTGACAAATTAAAGGCAATAGTATAAACAGATTATAAGTAACACCTTTCTCCCGGGAGATCTTCTATTCCGTCCATTCATCATTACATGACTCCTATGACTTGCTATTATGATATACTCAGGACTTTACCCCTTGTCGCAAGGACACAGATTTTCACCCTCCCATGTATTTCGTGATGAATTCTTATTATTCTGCGTTTTTCATCATCCTTTACGCAAACATCTCATCTTTGCTTCATATCATCTTTCTTGATTTAGATTTATTCTTGATGGCCTCCCAGAACGTAGGTATTGCAATATCATCAGGTACTTCCTTGAAGGAAGGAAGATAGTTCACATCCACAATGACATGGTCACCAGAACCTTCTTGAACCTATAAAAAGCAGCATACACACATTAAGCAAACAATTCAACACATATGAGTTTTTAAAAAAAAAAAAAGCTGGGTAAGAAAATCCACATTTGATCCTATTATATGCTAAACACATTATAAAGAAACTTTTATGGACACTTACAACAACATCGAAGCCAAAGATGGTTAGTTGAAGCCTCTTCCTGAGCCAGTTTGCGGCTTCAGTGACTACTACAAGATCAACCAAGTTATGCTTTGTCTTTGAAGAATCCTCCTTTGAAGTGGGTAACGTCTTTAAGCTGTAAAAAGATGACGTCATAAACACGTCAAGACATGCAATCTTGGACATTGATCCTAAACAATACCAGTAGTAGATGGAAAAGTAGGAAACTAGATGCTACCTGTCAAAGAGCAAGGGTTTTGATCCGGTTCCTTCAGACAATTTCATCAGCTGGTCGGCATCTGGTGTTGACTTCTTGACTGCATGGAATATTTTCTCTCCCACGACATAAAACTTGAACAATGTGGATGAATGGTTCACATATTCCTGCAATTCAAGTAATTATAATGTCAAGGAAAAGGAAATTCATGAATCGGTATTCAAAGGAATTTATAAAGAAAAGGAAAACAAAGGTTATCCAAATATCTTTCACGAAAAATTAAATATTGGTACTCAATAGGAAAGGAAAGTAAGCCGCACTAGTAATAATTTTCAGCTCACCTGAATGACTGCAGGAAGAGGAACAGTCAAATCCTTAAAATTTTCGACTTTGAAGACAATAGCCTGCACAAGGAGATTATGCTTTTTCATTCATAAGCAAAGAACCGAAACAACAAAAGAATGAAAGATCCCTAAATTTTGTTATTCCACTATGTTCATTAAGAATTTTCATTATCAATAAAATGGGTATTCTGTTTTATGAATATGATCAAGGATTATCAAAAACATTTACCATGCTGTGAGCATCTGCCACACCACAGGCAACTTGTGGTTTTACAATACTTGGAAGAGATAGTTTGGCTTCTGATAGCTTTTGCACCAGATCAGGATCACCAAAATTATCAACCTGCACATTTGAGCTTTATGTGTAACTTGTTTGAGGGAGAAGAGAATTTGTTACTTCCAAGATTACTAAGCTTGAAATATACTCCCCCCCGTCTCAAAATACATGATGTTTTGATTTTTGTGGCAAGTGTAAATTACACATGCTACAAAAATCAAAACATCATGTATTTTGAGACAGAGGTAGTAATATATGATAAAATTTGATGCACCTAAGATATACAGAAAACCAAACTCATCCACCTAGATGACTAAAGCATAGATAGTTTTGCAGGCATTCAACTGAAAGGTGAAAACTACAAAAGCCATGGAATCCTCCTTAATTTGTGTTTTATTTGCAGAAAACCTTAGGAAAGGACAAAAGTTCAAATTGTAAGATTGACATATTCGAGTTCTACCATTATAGTAAAATACCTTGAGAAAATGAGGTCCCCTGGATTGAAATGGAGCCTTCTTTGTTGAGATCCTCCAATCCAAGAAGAATATGTTGGATTTTCAATAGATCTAATACTGGGTAAATGTTACTAAGCGGGTCAATTACAGATTGGTCAGGATGATGTTCCAGATATCTGCAAATGAAACAAAGATTGTTATACAGATATCTGCAAATATTTATTATAGCTGCAAAGATAGCTCTGCGAACCTAAACGATACCTCTGCAATTCCTCCATGCCCTTGGTGTAAGTTATTTTGCCAGATTTTTCCACGGAGCTGCTCATCTCAACAGAGATTATCTCATCGGTTGCTTTATGTGGAATGACATCAACTTCTTGTAGCTGAGATGAAAGGGAGAGCTCAAATGTGAGGGGCAAAAAACATCAATCCATCTGAAGTTGGCAACATTGGAAAAGCTCCCCTCTGCGAAAGACATGGGGAAAGCTCAAGATAAGCAACAAGATTCAGTACCTATTGAAACTTTAGTAGTCAACTGATCAATAAAAATAACTAGAGAACATATATACAACCTGTGTTGAGCTCAGAAACAATAATTAAATCATCTAAGTACAGTGTGTTTCTTCATGAGTCTTCAACTAAAGGAATGAAGGGACAAACTAAGCATTTGATCAAGAAACTAAGGTAAGTCAATATCCACAATTTAAGATCAGGTGGAATGATGAGATAGTGCAGTATCATTAATGGAACAGGACCTTTCACAGAATGAACAAAGTTTATTTGTTTGTCTATTTTTCTATTTTCCATGTATTTTGTAACAGATCTCACCTTAGCAAAATCTTCTTCACGAGAAGGTTTCATAATGTATCCTATAGTTACAACATTATTGCCCAGTGCCTGTATAAGAAATAACTACAAATAAAAGGGAAGTGTCATTGATCTTTTAAGAATGAATCTATAGATAAAAGCGCAATAACAGCCCTAGTGGTAGCTAGTATTAACCTTCTTATTCAACTGGCATATTGTCAAGGGCAATTCTTCAAATTTGGTAATGTAATTCCCATCTGCGGTGGCCCCTTCATCATCTATAAGCAAGAAAAAGGAATTTCAGAAACTGTGTTAAAGTAAAATATGAAGCGGTAGCCCAATGGAGAAAAGCAGTTAAAAAAATTTCACAGCTGAAAACCACAAAACACTAAATCAGTAGCCATATGGGAGGAGCAATATAGATTTTTAACACTCACCCATAATTATGACCACCCAACCACAACTGCTTAGTTTATCGCAGGCGTCCTTCTTACGACCAGAAACAAGATACAAAATACTTCCACCTATGTCACTCCATACTTGTTTAACATCAGCCAGAGCACTGTCAGTAGAGGAGGTGTTGAGCAAAAGAATTTGACAGAGTATAACGTCGCCATCTCTTTTAAAACACAGACCTATATAGCAAGTAAACGCCATTATTTATAAGGATTCAATTTAATAGGATAGAAATAGCATTGCAACATCATGGTATAAAACGATTCTTTGTTTGTAACACACATTCATTATCAAACTTAACTTTTGCATCTAATTTAATACTGAGGAGCTTTATTTAGAAAGATTTCCCAGATAAAATTTACTGGTTCACTTTCCCACAAAAACTTCGATATAGTGTTATGACAAAATGAGAAAAGGATATCAGGCTAGACCAAGTCATTAGATACCTTTGAAGCTCTACAATCAAACTCTTGTACAATTTTTCAAGGTGAAACTGAACTCAAAGTAACACTAACTCAAATATGAACATTTAACGTAACAAAATAAGGGGGGGAAGGAAAAGGAAAGAGAACACCACCTTATCTTCTGAGAGGCCTGGGCCATAAGAAAGTCCCTGCAAATTTTTCAGGTAGAACTGTCTGGGTTAGAACAATTGACTAGTTCAGAATGAAGACGGAGTAATTTCTCAGCATCCAAAGATTTAAAAATCAAATGATAAAGTTCATTTTCATTAACCAACAACAAATTATGAATTGAAATTTCCCATGTTATAAAAAAACTGCTAAAGTTACATCCTTTAGTGGGGTATGATTATGAAGACACAAGTTAGCAGTTGAAGAGAAGAACTTTGAAATCGTTTCTCCAAGCTAATAAGACTAGCTAACTTCGGCATTGCCTTTTTATTTATTTAAACAATAAATACTAAATCACTTAGCTAACCACCTGTAAAGCAACTAAACCGGACATGGGTGACTTATCTCAATTTAAGAGTAAGATGAGCAAAAAATTGGGTCCTCTTCAAAAAACAAAAGCACCCACAAACAAGACAAGCTCAAACATAATCCGAACAGAGACAAGAGCTCAATGCATAGAGAACAAATGCAAAAAAAAAGGATGAAATTGATTGCATGCAGCATCAAAAACCAAAATTGTGTTTATCTGATCAAAGAGGTAGAATCATTACCGTCGGAATGTTGGAGTAGCGGAGACGACGGAGGAGAGAACGGGCGCCTTCTAGTAGCGGCGCGTGAGTTGGAGATTGATGTTGATCGGCAAAGAGAACGGATTCATCCAATATGATTCCTCCGATAACCCCCATTCTTTTCTTCTCTGTCAGAATCTATTCCTTTGTGTTCTGGCAGTGACACTTTCATTATAGTGTGCTTTATTTTGATTCTCTAAAAAAAAAATTAGATTTCCAACAGAAAATTACGAATTAATTTTGAAGGATAATACAGTTTGATCCTTATCTCTTGTGAAACTTGAAATTGATCCTCGTACTATAGAAACTTCTAAATTGATCCAATTCGTTTGGCACACATGATTGAATCCACAGGATAGTCGATAGGATAAGAATAAGGACTAGGAATCTAGGATAAACATATCTTCAATTTGGTTTCGACACGATAAGGAAACCGGATAAAATGAATTTATCCAGTGAAGCGTGTCGTTTATCGGATTTGAGAGCTGACTGATGATTATGCCAAAACATGCACATACTATTGAAAATTCATCAAATTGTTTAAAGCTATTTTTCTTCAATCATCAACTTAAATACAAGTTCAGTGTTGCTTCATTTCATTGGGAAACAAAATATCAGATTCAATATGAGCCCAAAACAACTGTTTCCATGTATATATCTGATCCTTGTTAACATTGAATTGAACATCTGCTTCTGTGAATGCCTTAAGGAAATCAGTTATTCACAATTTCACATGGGATGTATAACAAACAGATTTGACCAGGAGCCATCTTCAACCACCGGATTGATCCGTCATGAATCCATAAGCCGGTCCATCATCAATTTCACGACGGCAGGAGCGTCAACGGTGACGGCTACCTTCACTTTTGGTTTGTCAGTCCATTCCGTAACCTCACCAAACCTGATTTTTTCCACCAAAACAGGAAAGTCAGAAAAGGTCAGGACCACAAGAACGTTGACATAAATTAACCATCTTCTTAACAAAATCCAAGATGAGGACCAAAATCAGAAGTTTCAAAATAAAAGGACCATTTCGCTAAAATACAGGGACCAAATGGTGTATTATCCCTTTGTTTACTTGTGTTGAAATTCCAATTTGTGCCACGAAAGAAGTTGAATTGAAGAGAAGCAAGCAATTCATAGGTTCCATTTGTGGTCTTCTTATGCACAAATAATCAAACCTTTTTATATGAAAAATGAAAGCTATTTGTACCTCTTCTGCTTGTTATATAGAATAGTAAGTCCCCTAGTGATACCACTCGTCTGAACTCTAACAACACCTTCAATGCAAGTGAAGAGTGAAGGATTGACAGCAGCAAGAAGGGCTGTTGGATCATGAAGGTAAACGCCTAACTGTTCATATTATTCATAACAAATCAGTTCTGTATATATTTAGGATATTTCTTCCATCTAATAAACCCATCACAATTCACGATTCACAAACCTCTTGTGTTGTAAGCGTCAATATGATACGAGAAATACACCTCCAGAATTTGGCACAAGTACTTAGCAAATTTCGCATTCGACTGCACTAATGTTTCTCGATCAAGATCTGCAGAATATGACATATTGACCAAAACTCAGGTAAGAAAAAGAAGACGAGATCTTTAACAAATATTATTGAAGTCTGGCTTGAATTCATCAAAAAAAGATTTCTGGCTTGAATAAAGTAATGAGAAAGATTTCCAGTGGCACCTGTCATAACAACCTGATGGGTAACATTAATTCCCACAGCCAAAATATCAGCTCCGCTTGTGAATACAATGTCGGCAGCATCTGGATCGCCAAATATCTGCTCATAGAAAAATCCACTTTAAGAACTTTTAAACTCATAAGCACAAAATATCATTTTTCCTGCTTTTCTTTACAACAACCGTATCAGAAAAGGCAGATACAATTTTGGAACTTACATTGGCTTCAGCTGCAGGATTTACATTCCCATTTACTGAAAAAGCACCACCAAGGATAACAATCTGGCCAATGTTCTTACAAAATGTAGGATCTTGTTGAATAGCCTAGATGGATCAATCCAAAAGATTAAAAAACCACGATGGAAGATATTTATAGAGATTATGAAAAGATGCTAATGTACAATTAGTCTCACCAATGCAATATTCGTAAGTGGTCCCAGTGCCACAACAGTGACTTTCCCAGGATAAAGTTTTGCCTGCTCAACTAGAAACTTCGGCTGCCGTCAGTTTGATTGCTTTTCCTTTGGGCGGAGGAAAATTTTGGTTTCCCAATCCATCAGCGCCATGGACAACAACAGCAATACCAAGCTTTGTACCGTTCTTTGTAAGGGAAAAAGGCACAAAACAAGAAAAAAGCCCTGGATTAATGAACCATAACATATAATGAATCGATGGTGAATGAAGTAAAGCACACATATATACTACTAGTAAACAAGTCAATATATAAGAGAATGGAGCAAATCCGAACATACAGTGATGGTAACATGGGATCCTTCAGCGACAGGAATATCAGTTCTCCCAGCTATCTCCAGCTGATTGATGAATTAATTACGTAAATAGTGATATTTCAAATTAGATGGACAGAATATGTGATATAATTGGGGAGGTGGAGAGAAATAAAGAGATGGAGTTCTCTGTGACTAATCCTTTACTCGATTTTAGTTTGGTCAAATTCGAGTACATACAACTCGATTTTAGTTTGGCATTTTCGATCATATTCGAGTATTATATAATCCACTTTGCTTTGTAAAATTTTGAACATCACTTTTGTATAGTATTAGATTTTGATCCATACCCATTAAAATTATCAATCTGGGTATAAATAAAAACCAATAAAATTTAAATCTTTTTTATTGTTTGTAATCCTCTCTCAGATGAAAATTTGTCCACTAAGAAAATAAAGTAAATTATTATCATGCATTGCACAGTACTCAAAATTGGTTTATATGGTCCTATGATCAGACTTTTTTGTTGTTTGATTCTGACTTTGATCAATCTAGTCTCCTTTGTCTTCACCTACTAACATACTAATAATTTTGGATTAATCAAAAGTGATGTTAAAAAATTTTACAAAGCAAAGTCGAGTACATAGTATTCGAATATAATCAGAAAATGTCAAAGTTTTATGTATTCGAACATCTTAATCATAATTAATCAATATCAAATTTTTTAATATTTTAATCATAATTAATCGATATCGAGTTTTCGAATTCGATATCTATGTTCCATCTCCACCTCCTCCTCCTTCTAAGGTTGTAGCGGACTCGCTGATTGATGATAGCAAAATCAAATTACAAGTAAAATTAGGTAAGTTTCACATACTGCCAAAAAAAGACACATTGACTTTCCAATTACTAAACAGTAAAGATCCAAATCCAGACCGAGTAAGCTGAAAATGAACGATCTTACTAAATGCAAAGCATTTCTGGTGGCTAGAGTGGTATAAACGTTGCCATAGATAGTTGTGAGACCGATCACATCCACTTCCGGTGACAGTAAGGCCAAAAGTATAGCCATGGCGTCATCTACAAGCATTCAAAGTAAAGAATTACGCACCCAAATCGTGATTTGAGCTTGTATCGTCCATCCAATTAAAATCAACACGAAATAAAACAGAAACCGTATAAAAGCCAAATCTTTTTTGTTATGATGAATACTGGGTCCTTACCGATTCCTGGGTCAGTGTCAATAATGATTTTCTTTGGCTCTGTTGCCATGGCTTTTTGGTTTTAGCTATGGATGTGACGGGATTTATGAACGAAGTACAAACGAAACGAGAACATAAAAATGGCGACTTTGATTGAGAGAGAGAAAAGAGAAAGTACTCCGTAGAAGACAAGTCACTCTCTCATGGGATGACATAATATCCTTAAAATATCTTTTTGTTTAATTAAACCCCTCATAATTGCAGATTGATCTGGCAAGGCAAGGGACAAAATCATGTCCAAAATTGTAATTAAAACAAATCTAGGGTTAATAATTAAAGAATTTCCATTTTCTATTTTTAAAAGTAGCCTGATATTCGAAACAGAGAAGGGATAATAGCAATACAGGTACTTTAACTTTGGTTAAGCTTACAGTTTGCTTCTTAAATTTTTAATTTATTTTTTAGGGGGTATCCTCGTCGATTCAGAGCTGGTGAGTTAATCAGCTCGTTCCACTGTCGCTATATATAAAATAATAGGAAATTAGCCACAAAAATTTTTCCATTTATAAAAATAAATTTTTAATTTATTTATACATATCTATTTAAATTTAAAAAATATATATATATAAAAACTTCTACATACCTTCTTAAAACGAATATGGAGGGTGGGTTATCGAATTGGTCGAAATAGTAATGAAATCTCTTGATGCTTTAAATAAAAAAAGGTTTCTGCATAACTACCAACTACCATCAAAAGCTTTCAACTTGGGCACTTGGCATAAAAAGGAATATTAAAATATTAATTATTAACGGTGCCAAACTGTTACTTGAAGTTTTCGTTACCACTTACCGATTGACCATAAATATGTCTTAGTGAAGAATACAATGATGTTAATGTTTAGGTAGCAAATTGTAAAATCAAAACGTTTAAGGAGCAAAATGTAAGGTAAACTAATATTTAAGTACCTAAAGAATATATAGTTCAATTATCTGAAAAAAATAATTAAATAAACTGAAAAAAAAGCCCTCCATACAATTTTCAAATCATTGCTCTAACATAAACAATACACACTCTCAGTATCGCTTAGATCTCACTCTTGTTTGCTTGCCACCATATCTTCTTCACATGTCTTCAACATGAATTCATCATCAACCTCATCATCTTCATCATCATCATCAGGAACCCACAAGCAGAAATGTTCAGCCTCAGCCCCGACAACATCCAATTTGAAGCCACTAAAAAATGAGAGGAGGAATAATAAGCTTATTATCAAGAAGAAGACCCCACAACAAGGAAGAAATCCATTGAAAGATTTCAACTTTGCCTCCGCCAATACAAGCTGCAATAATGGCAGTATCTTCAGCTTCTATTGAAGCCCCAAAAGGTTGCCTCAGGTTCCTTCTATCTCACTCTTCGTCTTCTTCGATTTCTTCTTCTTGTTCGACCAAATCCAGTTTTAGCAACAGTGTGAGGCCAGTGAAGTCTCTGTGTAAAACGCCCAAATCAGCTTCGGCTGCTTTGAAGCGCACCGTTTTGGAGAAACCCAATTCCAAAGAATCGTCGCAATTGCATAAATTGAAGAGGAATAATCGTAAATGTCTGTATAATCGGCAGTCTGGGAAAAAACCTAGCTCGAAAATTGGGAATCCAGTGGCAAGATTGTAAATAACTTACCATCTGGGAGTGTAGATTTAGAGCAGAACCAGAAGCGCGTGAGCAAAATTGGTAATGATAGAGGCAATGATGATGCCGATTCGACTCCCGTTACTAAATTAATTTCGATTAGGTCAAAATTTGATGCAAAGAGATAATGATTGCAATAATAAGGTCAATGCTGATGAGGATGAAACAAATTCTAGTTGTTGCAATACAAAAACGCCTCCTTGCATAGATTTCATTGTCACCTGAGATCCAACAACAATGTGGTTCACCATTGTTGTTGTCTACAAATACAGCTACAACAACTACGACACCTGCTTGTTATGGTGCCGGACATGTTATGTCAGGCGTCTCTGATAAGCGAAAATGTCGGCCTAGAGGATTACTCATTAGTGGATGGAGTTGGTTGCTTGCCTGGAAATCTTTGTAATGCTGATAGTTATAATATCAAGTTGAAAGTGATGATGATGATGATAAAAGCAGTTTATGTTCGATTCCTTTGCCTGCTGAGGCTTCAATGCATTGGCTTTTGTCTCCCTGTAATGAAGATGATGAAATTCAGAAGGAAAATTCCTGAAAATTTGTTGTTAGCTCCACCTCATTTCATCGAGTTCAAGGAGCTTGTGGATTGTCCAGATGAAAACATGGTGGTTTCGTCTTCGCCAATTATTAGTACACCAAATGCCAATGCGGATGCTATCTTAAAGAATGAGGGATTTGATAACAGCTTGTTCTCTAAGGATTCGTTTGGCAGTGGAAATGTAATGCTTACTCCACAATCAGATTCAAGTTTGGATATATGTGGAGATGACAAGCAGGATCCCATTAATTCTCAACTTGTATTGGCAGCGGATGATTTGGAATTGGCAAGGTCATCTTGCAAGAGCCATGTATCATTATGGGACCCAATGACTGATTCAAGTTTTGAGTTTGATTGTTTGAACGCATCTTCGAATTCAACCGACCTTTCCCATTTCCAGAATAGTTTTGGATGATCGGCCTTCTTGGTTGTCAAATTCCACTTTAGAGAACACATCACAATCTCAGTTCAGGGATATCAGTGGGAGAGAAGAGTTAATGAGTAGAAATTTCGATACGGGCAGAATTTGACAGTTGCAAGTGCTTAACAGATGAAGAAGATGTCAATGATGGTTGTAATGAAGATTTGAAATCAAATCGAAACACCGAGCTTGAAAATGTTAGATCAGATTTCAACAAAAGGCTTTGGATCGACTGGAATTTGCAGATAGCAAACTGAAAGTTGATGAAAAGGTTAAAGGAGCTTTCAGCCTCAGACGGAATGTTCTTTAGCAGAGTCAATAAGCACTGATGGAGGTGGCTTGGAGTCAATAAGTCATCTAATGGAGGTGGCTTAAATGCTTCAGGAGATTCAGATTGGAGTCTATGCTACAATAATGGGATATTTAAAGTATGATTTTAGTAATTGTTTATTAATTCCACTTTTAGTACATTCATATTTTTAACTTTCAAGTCGAAACTGGTCTTATCTTGATTGACAAGAACCATTTAGGACCGCCTTGTGTTGTTGTATTTGTATTTCAGATGAGTTAATTTCCTTTTCTTATGAGAGACAAAACAAGTTTGAGATAGCACAGAAATGTAAACAGTTTGGCTCAGTTGTTTGTTTGTTGTAATGTTATTGTTCTGGCTTTCAATGTTACAGTATTTCATGCCAAGTCATATGAAATTTATTAAAACATAGATGAAACAATAGTACCACCCACCCCCCCCCCCCCCAGGTAGGAGATACTGTGTTGTTAGACATTGCATTGAGATGTAATTAGTTTATTTTTGAATGATGCTCACCCTAATCACATAACGATTATTCGATTATTGAGATTTAAGTGTCAATAAGATGGGATGCAGGATAGCCGACATTATCAAATTTGACGTAATAATTGAAAAAATTAATAATAATTAACCTTCTATTAAAAAAATAAAGTGTGATAGGGAAGTCTCACTTCAAAAATATTGTCAGATAGAGAATATGTATTGGCCGGGCTACTGGCCTCATAATGACAACTTTCATTATTAATTTGATAAAGTCTGTACGCACCGTTTATAATTATTCTGAGTTCTGCTTCTCCTTCCTTCATCCTCTCCTCTCCCTCCCTCTCTCTCTCTCTCTCTCGCCATTTCATTCACTCACACAGTCTTGAGTTCCTCTGCCAATGGCACTTAATCCTCGGCCTTTCTCTCTCCCTCTATCTCTCCCTCGCCACTTGCTCCAAGACTACTATTAAACTCGCTGTTCGCACTAAACAGTCTCACACATCCTCTGCAAATCTACAGAAACTCAATACAAGGCTTCTAACACTCAATCGACAGTTCCCTGAACCTCAAGGGGTTGGGGGCAGCTGCACCGACTCGAGGCGACCGATTTCTGGAGCGATTACAAGCTGTCAGCATCTGAATTGGTGTTGAAACAGGAGAGCGGAGAAGACGAAGAAGAAGAAAGGCAAGGTTGTGAACAATAAGGGAGTTTCTTCATGTTATGGATGTGGTGCTCCATTGCAGACTCTGGATTTTAGAAGCTCCAGGTTACGTGGAATTGGAGACTTATGAGCTGGTGAGTAATCGAAACCTAATTTTGTGATAGCTTACTACTCACTCCGTCCATGTTTAGATGCTACATTTTGGGATTTTGATAGAATTCAGAAATGTAATGATTTATTCATGGACTGAGGGAGTTATCAGTTATGGTAGTAATCATTCTTTTATAGTATCTCTGTGTTTGATTTGGGTGGTTTTAGGAAGAAGAAACACCACCAGCTTAGGACTGTTATTTGCAGGAGGTGTCGCCTTCTATCTCATGGGCATATGATAACTGCTGTAGGTGGCAATGGAGGCTATCCTGGTGGGAAACAGTTTGTTACTGCTGAAGAGCTTCGAGACAAGCTTTCTCATTTGCGGCATCAAAAAGCATTGATTGTTAAATTGGTAAGGGACCTTCAAATCTCATCATCTCTTGTTGCTTGTGCATCAAACTCATTTTAATATCTCATGTTTTCTGCTTACTAATCTCTCCCAGGTTGATATTGTGGACTTCAATGGCAGCTTTTTGGCTCGTGTGCGTGACCTTGCTGGTGCAAATCCAATAATATTAGTAGTGACTAAGGTATGTTGATCTAATTCATTGCTTAAGGTAGATTTGGTTCTTCTGGAAAATGTCACTGATCTCCTTATATCTCTGCTGCAGGTTGATCTCCTTCCGAGGGACACCGATTTTAACTGCATTGGTGACTGGGTAGTAGAGGCTACTGCAAAGAAAAGGCTAAAGTAAGATAGATTCCTCATGACTTTTATGACTATACAATTAGTGAAAAATCTAGCTGAGTTTGTTACATACTTCCAACGATGAGATGATTTATGACTCTAGGCTTGAATTTCTTGTGGGCGAGCCTGGGTGGGTGATTTTATTATTATTTTTTATCTTGAGTGGCTCAAAGCACTGGAAGAAACCTCTTTCAGTCTTTTTAGAAATTCATGGCACGCCCTTCAGGCCTCCATCAATCACCACATGTTGGGGGGCAGTTCTTTTCCATTATATCTGAGTCAGAGGTGTTCTATTGCAGTGTTCTTAGTGTCCATCTCACAAGTTCAAAGTCTTTAGTTGGAATAACAGGAGTTGCTTCAGAAATCCAAAAGGAGAAAAAGGTCTGCATGATCAATACTTACATTTACTACTCGGGTAATAACAGAGGCACATTTGCACCAAAATAATTATTGTAATAACAAAGCCACACACACAGCTTCTTTTAGCCATTTACGCATACACTTGTTCAGAATTGTGCTTGTATCGTCATGAATCTAAGTGGCTGACTTTTGTTCTCATGGTGCAGGGGCGTGATGTATACATATTGGTTAGTAAGTCTATCATCTCGAAACTGCAAGTTGATTTCTAGAGTAGGGATTGAAAGATTACTTTAGAATGTGCTTATGCTTTATATATACACTCATCTGTGGTTCATCAAATATGCTTATTTCGCTTTGAGTTATTTGATACACAACTTGCCACTTTTAATTAAAATTATAATTAGGAAACACATGTGCTAAGTTTACCTCGTTATGCAGGGAGCAGCTAATGTCGGTAAATCTGCATTTATCAACGCTTTACTGAGTAAGATAAACTTACTACTAGATGTTTGAGTAAGTTTTACTCTTATTATAAAAGTATAAGTAACACACAAATTTATCTCAGGAATGATGGGCGAGAGAGATCCAGCTGCGGCAGCTGCTCTAAAGTACAAACCAATACAATCTGCTGTCCCTGGAACCACATTGGGTCCAATTCAGATCGATGCTTTCCTTTCTGGAGGGGTAAGCTAGTCTCATTAACTGTGTACAATCAATGATTGTCAATCATTGGAATGATTGTTAAATGAAATTTTGAATTTATTTTATCTCCACACAGAAATTATTTGACACACCGGGAGTTCATCTCCACCACAGACAAGCAGCAGTGATCCATGCACAAGATTTACCTGCCCTTGCACCTCAAAGTCGCCTCCGAGGCCAATCTTTGCCAGTATGTTCTGTTTTATTCTATATGATCATGCATCACTCTTCATTCACTGATTATTTACTCTAATTCGCCAGAATACCCATCTGAGTTGTGATCATTTGTGGGCTGACAAATTAAAGAGTGATGGCTTGAATGGATTTTCAATATTTTGGGGGTGGTCTTGTCAGAATTGACATTTTAAAGGTATTATATTAATTCCCTAGTCGTATGTTGTACATCCATTTGTCATCCTGACAAAGTGATCCTTCCATGCCTTATTCAATGTGTTGTCTTCATTGCTGCTTTTAGGTTCTCCCAGAAACATCTCATTGACATTTTATGGACCAAAGGCTTTGCAAATTCATTTGGTACCAACTGATAAAGCAGATGAATTTTACAAGGTAAATGTGGCAAGGGTCAGGACTTGTACGTACCATGGGGTAATATATATATTGTTTGTTGTTTTGAGCGTTATTCTAAATTCTTATCCAGAATGAGGTTGGAGTTTCGTTGACGCCACCAACTGGAAAACAAAGGGCAGAAGAATGGAAGGGATTAGAAACAAAGCATCAACTGCAAATAAGATTCGTTGATCCAAAGAGACCTGCAAGTGACGTGGCCATTTCTGGTATAGGATGGATTGCTATCGAGCCAATGCGCAGCTCAGTTGACATTGAAGAAACTGGGAGAGAAGAAGAAGAAGTGCATTTAACTGTCCACGTGGCAAAGCCAGTTGAGATTTTTGTGAGGCCTCCATTACCTGTTGGCAAGGCTGGAGCAGATTGGTACCGGTACCGAGAATTGACAGACAAGGAAGAAGAAGTAAGACCAAAGTGGTACTTTTAGCTCATCATTTTGAGTACATGTACCACACTAGTAATATATTAATGTTGTTTTGTACCAGAAAAACCCTGTGCAATTTTGTGGTAAGTAATTTTTAAGATGATTTATATGTATTCTTTTTTTTAATTGTCAGTGATTGTATATTTCTGTAAAAGAATAATGTTCATAATTTGATTTTAAAATCTTTTGAGTTATACACTACTCTATAGGCAATGCTAATGGCTGCTTATTTTCCTGAGTGAAAGTTTCTAAGATATCATATAGCTTGCTGGTTTTTTCTTCTATCGGCAAATGGGGCTTGGGATCATGTGATTCATGATAGCTCAAGAACTGCCTTGGTGTGCCAATCTGCCTTTGTTGACGGACAGCCTGACATTACTCTGGCCGAAGCTGCCAGCCCTTCCCATGGGGATAGAAATTGGCAATCTTAGATAGGTGCCTCGTCGGTGATCTTTGAACTCGAAGCTCTTTTGGTAGTACAGGGAAATTAAGCCGAAAGGGAATTGCTTTTTGTCTTGTAGAAGTCTCATTTATGATATTCACTCCCTTTTTTCTTATTTTAGTGTCGTGTAATTTTGAATATTCTCCAATAGCCGGCAACTGCTTAGCCCATAATGTCGTTAATCAAATGACAAATGGTCTAGGACGATTGCCTTGTTCTTTTCGGTATGATTGCCGATCATGAAATGTCATCCCCTTTTGTTCTTCAAAAAAAAAAATCATATAACCTGCTGATTGGAATATATCAACAACTCCAACAATAATACCACTTTGACTCTGAAAGAGAATATGAGAGAGACGAGAGGGGGTTGGTGACCTTTTCTTATAACTTATCTGCTTCAAATTATTTACATTTAATGTATAAATCTTGGATTGTGGACGTTATAATAATTTATTTATCGAATAAGAAAAGTCAAATAATTAATCAAAATGACGTGCAATACTTTTTGACTTTTTCTGGATCACAATCAAATAGAAAAAACAGCACCAAAATACCAGAAACCCCTTAAAAGGAAAAAGTCTTCACAATATTCATCATGCTCTCAAGTCTCATACATCCATTTAATTAAACTAGACTTTCTCTGTTTTTCTTCTTCATAAAACAAAACCAAAAATAAAACTTTTTTTCATGGATGGTTTGATTCCTCTGGTTTACAAAGGCAATCAAGGGCAACAGGACTCGTCGACATTACGAAAACCCTCTCGTCATCTCGTTCTCAAGCTGATCATTTCTATCCCATTAATAATGATACTCAGCATGCTGCTGCATCCATGACCAATACGGCTACCTCTCCAGCTGATAAAATCTCAGCGGCCACAGACGACATAGGTCTGTTGTCGATAGATGTCTGCTTCGAGGAGCGATTGGTCGGAGGCGAAGAGAGCTACGTTATTCTCCACCTATGGCTCCAAAAGAAACTTGTAAGGTTTAGGAGTCATAGAATGTTCTCATGTGTTTTAGAGTGATTAAATATTGGTATTGTCATGTTTTGTTTTGTTACATGAATATAGTTTCTCCTTTGGATATGATATAAACAAATGCTTAATGCTCATGGAGTTGGGGTGGATAGAGTCCATATATGAAAGCACTCAAGTATATGACTCGTGTAGGGCAATAGTAATAATACTAACCATTTTTTTTTTTTGGCATTCCAAATTCTTTATTTGGAAGATGATAGAAGAAATCTTCAAATGTAAAGATTTCAGTTCTGAAGATATATGTTGTAACTTGATCGGTGTGTATTGGTGGTGGTTAAGGCGTTTTGGGGGAGGTTATGGATTCGACCTCTGGGAGAGCGAATTTTGAGTGGATAGATTGTAGTGAAGATGTATGTGTTGTAATGAATTTATCGCTTTCTATGTTTCCAAATAAAAAGAATTTGCAATTTGAATTCAGTGTTGGAGAAATTCTTAGGTAGAAACTTTATATCTTTTAAAGCCATACAAATCACCTTTAGCTTTTGACATGCGTGCATGAATGTTGAATCGTCTTTATCAGAAAACTATCTGTTTTGTATATAAACTGTACTTATCTCGCTTGGTCTAATAATCCTCAGGACTATTCTATCACCATATGAGATTTGAAAGTCAATTTAAAACAAAGTAACCAAATATCCCCTTTGATTGATATTTGGACACAAAACCAACTTTGAACTAAAAAATATCTAAATGGGGTGTGAGTCAAAATCAAAAGCAAACTAGTCTTGAGTTTGTTATTGTTCAACTAAAAATTCTTTTGGCTTTGAAGGTATTGGATTCCCTCCCTCCATTAGTTATCTGTTGTCAAAAGTCAAGACATTTGAATAAGACATCGTGTAGAATGGGATTAGTTGAAATACCCACTTGTCCATTCTTGATAAGCTCCTTAACCAAGGTACTGTAAATGTGTTTGACTTTCTGGTAAGGCAAATAATAAATAATAATAATAATAATAATAATAATAATAAAATAATAATAATAATAATAATAATAATAATAAATATTTCAAATAGTTCATGTGGCATTCGAGCATTTTCTGATGGAGTTTCAAGGTTGTCATCCAAGAAGAACACGAAATTATCAGAAAGAAGAAGATGACACCATGAAAAATATCTGATAGTTATTTACAGCTTAAGATAAAGTAACAGAAATCTTGAGGGATCATTTCTTAGGAGTTTTTCTTTTATAATAAAGCAAAATTTAGCAATGATGATCCATGAAGGTAGCTTATAAGCCTACAACTATACATACATGTCCTTACACTGTTTACATAAACAAAAAAAGTTTACTAGCTAACACCTAATATTTTCTAGTTTCTAGCTTAAACTGATGGAATGGAGTTCGTGGCTAGTTTCCATATCACTCAAACAAGGTGGCTTTGCAGCTCCATAATAAAAGAATGCCATCATTTTCGACAATTCATCTGCCGATCGATTTCCTGAAACAGCATATCTCAGTAAGCTTAGAATGCCTAGAATCCTATCTTTTACTTATAGAGTGTGAAGATGAGAGCAAAAAAGAATGATCTTTTGATTTTACCTTTTTCACGGTACAAGATTTTTCAACTTTGGTGAAAATAAGCTCTGGAAAAGCAGAGACTTTGAGTGCTGATGCCAAATCAGGCTCAGCAACAGCGTCAACAGCAACACACTGCAAGAAAAACATAAATTTGAATATCAATTATCTCATGATAATAAATCCATTCAAGCTTATTTGATTGAATTTCTTACTCTTGGTGAAGGAAGACTGCAATTCCATATGATGTTCACAGCTTTCTCCAGTTCATCTCGACTTTCTCATTCTCCTTAGGTCTGCCAAGCGTCAAATTCTCATTTTTAGACGTTACAAAATTAATTTACTCGACAGATACATGAGAAGAATCGAAAAAACCTTTTATAACGATTATGCACAAGAATGATCAAGGGACTGATGTCTTTGAGCACACAGTTACTTCCCATTCAGCAGTTTTGATGTCTTTGATAGGACGGATATAATTGTCGTCTTTCCAAACTGATATCATTTTCATCATCATCATCATCCTTCTTAACATTCTTGATGGTTATCTTGTCAAAGAACTGCCCAAAGTTGAAGCCCCGACCATCGGCATCTTCCGGCCAATCAGGATCTTCCTCCTCGACGACTAGTGGATATTCAGCCATAAGTTTTTCCATTTTTGCCCTTCTTTTCATCGGACTCGATTTCCTCCTCGATAACATCATCAGGATAATTTCGCATCACTTCTCTAATCTTCATCCTCCATTCACGTCTCTCTTCCGGAGTCATAAGATATGGGTCATTTACATCTCTTTTCGCAGAGTTGTCGTCTTCATCATCATCGCTGTCATTATACTCTTCACGTCTCTTCTTATTTCCAAGATTATTATCCGTTTTGAAGCTCTTACTCGATTTCTTTTGAAACTACCACCCTGGTTTGGTGATCACAATTAGTTTCCATCAAGTCATTACATTTACAGATGACAGATATATTGTTAAATAGAGTTCTACCATATCAACAGCCAATGAGATAAACAAAAACAAAAAAAGGTACAAACCAAGAAATGAGACCTCCAAGAACTCGAGTGAAAGACCTAAGGAATTCAATCCTTGACGAAGAAACCTCAATTTTACTTTGCAACTGGGCAGAAACTGAACCAAATAAGGCAAAGCCTCGGGATTTCTCTTCTTTAAATGGTGAAAACAGATTGTGAAAACCGACGATTCCTTGCAATGCCATTCCCTCAGACACCTGTCAATCAACAAAAGTTGCAAAATTTTCAATTCCCAGTTCAAAAGTGAAACTTTCAACTCAACTTTATTGAAGGTGGAAAATATATATATAAACCCGAGTTTCATAATTAACTTAAAAAACAAAATCTTTCCGAAACCCAGAAACTCTACAAAGATAAAGCTTGAATTTTTGGAGTTTTGAGCTCTTAACTATGCTTCAATTTTAACCGCGAAACGCCAGAACAGCACATATACTATTACAGATGAATGAAAGTAACAGAAGGGATAAAGAGACTTACTTACCGCTGAGCTGAGTGAGCTTAGTCAGAATGAATTACACGAAATATCCTCAGCTAAAGCTAAAACCTTTAATAAACCTTCTCCCACTAGAGGATAGGGTTAAACTGTAATGAGTCTAATGACTGCTGATTGATTCCCTCCTTTGTTAGTTTGTTGCTGCTTGTTATTGATTACACGATGCTACCTTGACTCTTCTCAAAGTTACATTTTGGTACCTAAATGTTTATTTCTTACATTTGGCTACTTGAACTTTACTTGCATCCTTAAACTTCACTAACAGACGGTGATATGGCATTTTAAGAACTTAAATAAATCAAAAGTGGGCCTCAACTTGATTTATGTTTAATTTCATTTATTAGGGTTAGAAATTAAACAGAAAAGAAATCCATAAATTTCTAATTTAAACTATCCACGCAAAAGTTACGTCTTCCCTTAAATCAAATTCATGGTTCACGATAGTGGAGATTTCTAACCATTATTTCACGATCTAATTGGCGAAACAAAAATGTTTGAAACAATCACATGCACATTTGTGTATTATTTCCAATTTCCAAAGATTACATTTCTTATAGGTCACCAAAATTCTTTCACCAAAAAAAGAAGAAATTTACATATATTAATTTGAGGAACATGGAAGCTGTCCCCAACTAGAATCTAACTATATGAGCAGGAAAGTTATTGTTTTTACTATGCATAAATGGCAAATTCTATGTATGTTTACTTATAAAGCTGAGAGACAAGTATGCAAATTCCTATCTTGGACTTCACTTTATTCCAAATAATTGATTCATTCTGTCTTAGCTTCATTCATCTAATGAAAAAAGAAAAAAATGTTTTAGTGTTATTAAATTTCAATTAGGCAGACATAGATCTCAGATTTGATTAGCCAAAATACTTGGCCAAATGAAAATGCTAAGTGGAAGAAACCTTAATATTCTTCTTTTATTCTCTGTATAAAATCACAAACAGAAAATGGCTAACTCTTAAGTGAACCAGAATTCGGCATGGCGAAATTCGGCATCCATGGATCACCTCATTATCCGTCAAACCTTCCATTAAAGCCTCCTTCACTTCCTTCAAATCACTTGCATTCTCAGTATCAAACTCAACTTAATCAGGTTATAATTAAAAATTTCAGATTTATTTTATTTTAGTTAATCGTTGTTGAATCCGGCTAGGTTTTGATTTGAGATTCATTTTCGGTAGAGTGTTGCAGCAATAGTATTCGGAGACGGTTCAGAACATTCTAAACTTTACCCATTGACAATGAGAAGATCACAAGGAGCTATTCCTATTGCAGGACATTGCAGACTTATTGATGCAGTGATTAGTAATTGCATTAATAGTAACATTCAAAAGATATATGCTACCACAATTTAGCTCTACTTCACTCAATTCCCACTTAGCTAGAGCTTATAATGGATTAGGCCTCAGCAAAGAGGTTCATCGAAGTCATTTCGCCGTATCAAAGCCCTGAAGACAACCTAGGATGGTTTCAGGTAATTATGAATAACAATATTGAATTGCTAGAGCCTAGAATTTCAGATTTTGCCATTTTACGATTTTTCTACGTCCGAATACTAATTCTGAAATTATATTCTTTCAGGGAACTGCTGATGCAATTAGAGAGATGCCTATGAGGTTTTAGAAGAATATCAGGTGAAGCGATTTCCTGATTCTTCCAGAGTCACCATCTCTACAAAATGGACTACCAGAAATTAATTGAAGCTCACAGGAGAAGCCAAGCAGATAATAACTCATGTAGTTTCTTTGAGCCCGACAAAGGAATATTCAGGACTCAAACCCTGGCCTCTTAAAGTTGAATTCTAATGAGGTTAATGTCACGTCAGAGAAAAGGCAAATTGTTTTTGGCTGTAATTTTTCTTATTCCTAGTCATTGCCTATGATTTTTTCCTAATGTTTCTAAGGATTTCCTCATTTGGGAAATACATAGGTGGCAGATCTTACATATAATCCTAGTATGGGAATATATCTGATCCGAAGAGATGTTATGTCGAAACTTCTAACCGACGATTTTCGAGAGATGAAAGGATTTCAGGTAATGAAGTAATACCTGCTGCAATATCCATTGGAATGAAGGCCAGTCTTCACTTATACTCCGTACTTGACAAAATTTAATCTTTTTTCCATTGAGGTTTCAACTTTTTTGGGAAAAATTTCCTCTTCGATGAACTATTCAGGTTCAAAGATATCTCTTTGATGGTTATTGGGAAGACATGAGGAGCATTGAAGCATTTTACCAAGCAAACATGGATTGCATAAGGAAATCAAACTGCGACGGATATAGGTTAGTAAATTAATCTTAATCCAGGGAAAAAGGATGGAGACTTTCTTTAGCAGTAAATTGATTTTAAGTTAGTAAATCTATTCCAGGGAGAAAGGATGCAACTTTCTTGACAGGAGAGTGATTTGGATATTATTCCAGGGAAAAAATTATTTTCTTAGCGATGTGGATTGATTTTAAGTTGGTAAATATTTTTTCCTGGGAAAAGAGGATGGAATTTCTTAGAGATAATTAAATTGATTAATCGATCTTAATCCTCGTTTCGTACCACCAGTTTCTATGACAGAGATTCTCCCATCTACACTATGCCTAGATGTCTTCCTCCTACAATTGTTAAAGATGCTGAGATAACAGATAGTATAATTGGAGATGGAAGCATTCTCAATGTAAGAAAATATACTTTAGTTATATGGTACTAGTATGAAAATTTATTTCTTAGTTTTTGAAAAATAAATGATGTTTTTATTTTTTTCGTTACTAAGCTAGAGTTGCAAAAATCAAAGGATCAGTAATTGGTTTGAGGACAAGAATCAGAGACGGCGCCGATAATCGAAGATTCCGTGATGCATGGGCTCCGATAACTATCAGGCTAGGAACGAGCAAATGTATATGGAGATTCCAGTAGGAATTGGAGAAGATACTCGGATACAGAAAACTATAATTGATAAGAGATACAGAAATTGGCAAAAATGTTTTGGTAAAGAAGAATTTGATAAAATGTTACATCCATTTCAAATAATTGTAAATTATCTATATAACATATACATAAAAGTGACATAATATTTTGGTCCATATATATTTTCGACGAAAATATACGTTGGTTGTTTGTTGAACTTATTCAGTTTTAGGCATAATATTGATTTTATGCAGATTATGAATAAAGACCAAGTCAAGAAGGAGCCAGGGAGGCTGAAGGCTACATCAGTAGCGGAGGAAATATTGGTTATTCCCCGTTCCGCCGTCATACCAGACGGCAGCATCTTATGAAATTGATTAAGGATATTAGTTACATTGTCACCACTTTGGTAACAACCAATAATATGCTGCCGTCACACTGTCAAAAGTTAACCAGCTTCCGAGAAATGAGATACAGTTCAATTTATTTAAATTATTACCATCAACACGTTAAAATTTATTAATTAATCGAATTTATTAATTAATCGATATATAATTATTTTTAAAATCACGAAAAATTATTAATTAAATAAGATTATTAATTTATCGAATATGTCGGTGTATGTTTCATGTAATCTACGAAAAAGGAAAAAAAATTATAATTAAGAAAGTGTCATTTTTAGGACATATCAATGAGGAAATGCAGTTAATTAGAGCGTTATTGTGAATATAATGAGGATCGAGGTACAACACAACTCCCATTTTGAATGGTTGCATATGCTAAAAATATTTTATTAAAGGATTTTATTGTCCAAATGTTCAAAAGTATGAGGACTGATTTGCCACATAATGATAAAGTCAAGGAAACAGTTGCCTTTTTATAAGGACTTCTATTAAAATGAGTATAACTAACAGTTAAGAGATGATTAGAGCCGACAAAACCAGTTGTTTCTCTGTTTAAGTAATCACTACTCCTAATTACATGACATGAAGAAGACTTCTTGACTACTGTCCGGTTTTTTAACGACGCCGTTTTGACCATCCTACCCAATTTTTCTTTCTTCTGCTTGTAATTCAATTCTCCGGTTGTTTTAGATTTGATCAGAAGAAAAAAGTCTATACCTTTTGCTCTCTCTTTGCCAGGGAGGAGGGCTTTCCAAAGTCTTCTGCTTCCATTGTTTAAGGTAATGAATTTCTGACGATTTATCAGCTTTTGATCGCTCTTTAATTTCCATTTTTTGCTTTCCCTTTGACTTTTTCTCTTATTGAAGTTTGATCTATTTCGATCTGCCCCATGGTCTGTGATTTTGTCTAGCTTCTGGGTTTATGCTCTGTTTCTTAGTTTTCAAGCTTCAATCTTGTTCCAAGTTTGATTTTTTTTAGCTGAATTTGTTAGGACTATAAACAAGATTGATTGCGATCTATCGAATTGGTACCAGAATCTTGCATCCAATTATGTTAATTGCTTGAAGGTTGATTCTTTATTAGGCCTTAATCATCGTCTCGTGAACTTTTTGTTCTCACCTTTGTTTAGTTTTATGTTTCTCTTTCTCCTGTAATCACATTTATTCTTTATGTTAGATTTTGTTATCAACTAATCGTTTGTTTATTATCGACATTCCATTTGAGATGATGGATTTTAGCTGTTTAGGTTTTTTTTTTTTTTAGTTTTTGTGCCAGTGCTATCTTCTAAATGTGGTGAATATAGATATACAGAAATGTGATACTTGAAAGCTTCAAACTTTAAAGGATGGTTGTGAGTTTTTTTTTTTTTTTTTTTGATGATAGGTTGTCAGTTTTATAGATGTTTAAAAGGATTTCATTTCTGGAATATTGGATTTTCCATTACTTCGGATAGTGGAAGGTATAACCAAGATCAAGATATTTTCTATGTCTCATGTTTTTCTTCTTTTTCAGAAGATTGAGATATAATGTACCCTTCTCCTGGTCACCGACTCATTAGTTATGTCATTTTCCCTTTTTTAGGTTCCTGGTACAAAATTGTAGCTATCTGCATGAGAGAAGGGTGTTTAGGGAAACATCCATCTGTCTTGGTGAATGTGCCTATGTTGATATGGAGTAAATTTCATGGCATCTTTCTTTTGTAATTCATATCCTTGTGAGTTTGTACTAAAATGGAGAGAATCTGGGAAAAGATGCTGCAGATCCCCAGAAACACTATGACCAAACTAGATATAATAACGTGGAATTCTAGAAATGAAGGACTGGGTTTCGCAAATCAAGTATGGCTTTCCATGATCCATCCTGGTAATGTTAATACAAATGTTCAGCCTCCTGATTACAATTATTATCAAACAGGTACAGTGGAGCAAGACCTGTACTGAATTTCTCAATCCAGATCTGGTAGAGGAATTTGCTCTTGAATTCATCATGCGAGAAAGTTAACCCTAGACAGCATCTCATTCCAAATGCCAGCCAAGCGATCCTAATCCTGCATCTACCTGCATGGATCTGAAGACCATTTGGGGACTCCTCGTGCAAGTGGATTCCAGTATCCTTGCAAAACCCTGTGAAAAAAACCGCAGTCCAAGAATTTGAGATTGACTCGTCCTGATTCTATGACATCAGTACCACGAAGCTCATCGAGAAATGCTCTACCAACTCTTTTTCGTGGAAGCTTCAAGAGTTTTGCCTCATCTTCTGATAGATCTAAAAGAAATTTGAAGTTTCTGTGCAGCTTTGGTGAGTAAAATTTTACCTCGTCCCAAAGATGGTAAGCTTCGGTTTGTTGGAGGAGATACACGTATTATCTCCATAAGTAAAGATATATCTTGGCAAGAGCTTAAGCTGAAAACTACGGCAATTTATGCCGAAACTCAAGCGATCAAGTATCAGGTTCCTGGTGAGGACCTTGATACCTTGGTTTCCGTCTCTTGTGATGAGGATTTACAAAACATGATGGATGAATGTAGTGTTCTCGAAGATGGTGATGGATCTCAGAAACCGAGGATGTTCCTCTTTTCGAATAGTGATTTAGGAGGATGTTCACTTAAGTCTGGGCAATGCTGAGGCTGATTCTGATATTCAGTTTGTAGTAGCTGTCAACGGTTATGACTTGGGTTCAAGAAGAAACTCAATTGCTTTGGCAAGTGCTTCTGGAACAATTTGGACGAGTTCCTCAGTTTAAATGTTGGAAGGCCGATTGCGGCTGATTCAGGTGGTCTTAGCATTGGCACCACAAATTTGATGCCTAGTGCACCACCTACGTCAACAATCAATTCTTCACAAAAGTTCCAGGAAGTTCTTCCGGAACTTATATATCCGATTCACAGCGTTATCCTGGACAAAAAATGAATCAAGTCCCCCTCCCGCGGAGACAGCCTCCCGGCGGCCGCCTAATTACTCCGCTGCAGGGGAAAATTCGATTCCAATGCCTTCACATGGGCTCACGACTCAACATGGAGGTTTGGCTGAAGAGAAGGTGAACAATGTAAAAGATTTTGATGGATCTTCTAGAGGGTGAAAATGAAAAGGGAAAACTCGGGTCAGAAAATTAATGAATCAGAGAAGGCACGGTCAGTTGACAAAGAAGTCCCGTTGAAGGAGCTTAAAATGAAAAGAGATGTTTCACTTGCAAAGAATGAGACAGATAAAATTCGGAAATCGGAAAGGAGGGTTCTTTATCAAAACATGTTCCAAGACAAAAAATGTCAGCTTCCAATTCAGCTACAGATACTCTGTGCCTAGCAAAGAGTAATAAAATCCCCCAGGAGTCTGTACAAAGTCCAATGCCTCCAGAATCTATGAATGACAGTAGAAAGAACAACAACGAGATCACACTTGAATCGACTGTTATCCCTCAGCCAGTTTTTCATTCTGAGCGAATCCCTCGGGAGCAAGCAGAAATGAACCGTTTATCGAAATCCGATGACTCCTTTGGTGCACAATTCTTAGTGGCTCAAGTGCGTAGCGATCCATCTCATATTTCTGAATTGGTTGATAAATTGCAGGATGAGAATTCAGCCATGGAGACTCGTCAGCAGCCAGCCACATCCGCAAAACTGCCACCTGCAAATCCTAAGACAGTAAAAGATGAGGCTTGCACAGTTAGAAAAGTATGAAGAGTTGGCTGATAAAATCAGCAAAACAAATCTGAACCGAAGACCGAATCGAGACAGGGAGCATCTAATCTCAATGTTGCTGCTAATCCTGAGCAGGGAGATATACTAATTGATATTAATGATAGATTTCCCCGAGATTTTCTGTCTGATATATTCTCAATGGCTGCTAGAGACTCTGATTTCTCTTGTTTTAGTGATGGAGCTAGATACAGTTTAAACATGGAGAATCATGACCCCAAGCGTTGGTCATACTTTCGAATTTGGCTCAAGATGAGTTTAACAAAAGGACGTTTCACTTATGGATCAGGATCACTTGGGCGTCCTGCGTCAGCACTCTCGCGAATATCGAAGAAGGGGTTTCTCTAGACTATAGCTTTCCACCTCTTAATTCTGATGGACACATCGAGTCTCGTAGCAATTTTAACGAGGGCATTCAGCACGCTTCATCTAGGATATTGGACATGACACGATGGATTTGCAGATTATGTGCTCTGAGCTAAGGGCAGTAGAAAGGTTCAACAGATGGTAGATTCACAGACTCCGAAACCAATCCTTAAAATGAAACCCTGCCATTCCCCTTTATCCTTTTATTATTTTTCTTTTTGCATTATAGTTTACGGTATCAAATTGCGAGCTTTCTAGTCTTGAGTTTCTTGGATCAAGTTGGGGATATCAGCAGACTACTGTAAATATCTTGATCTTCCTTCTGGAAGTTTGACATTAGCTGGTGCAGGTATTACACTGTTAAAGTTTATAACTGATATAATTAAATTAATTTTTCTTTCTTTTTTGGTGTACCATCTGTGAATGCTCAGCAGATCATAAAAAATGAAGATCTGGAGGAGTTGAGAGAATTAGGTTCTGGAACATTTGGCACTGTTTATCATGGAAAATGGAGGGGTACGGATGTTGCCATCAAGAGAATAAAGAAGAAAGCTGTTTTTACTGTGTTCGTTCATCAGAGCAAGAAAGATTGTAAGGGTTCCCATTCATTTTACTGAATAATAATTATCGAGGAACTTCTTATTTTTTAGCATGCCTTTTCTGATTTTACCAACGGGTTTTTTTGGCTTTTCAGACGCTAGAGTTCATAGCGTGAGAGCTCAGTCATCTTCAACGCTTCCATCATCCAGATGTCGTAGCATTCTATGGCGTGGCTGGATGGACCTGAGCGGGAACTCTTGCTACCGTAACAGAATTCATGGTTAATGGTTCTCTGAGGCATGTTTTATTGAGCAAGGAGAGGTAAAAACCTTCTTTGTATAAATATTTTGGTAAAATGTAATCTTTTTGTGAATTTGTAAATAACATCTTGAAGGGGGGGGGGGGGGGGGGGGTATGAAACCCAGGCATCTTGATCGGCGTAAGAAGCTGATTATTGCAATGGATGCTGCTTTCGGGATGGAATATTTACACTCGAAGAATATAGTTCATTTCGATTTAAAATGTGATAACTTGCTTGTCAACTTGAAAGATCCTGCACGACCCATTTGCAAAGTAATAATTTTTTTATTTCAGCTTTGTTTTTACGGCTTTTGTTCCTACTGGATACTGAAAAGTAAGTTTGTATTGTATACAGGTGGGTGATTTCGGTTTGTCAAAAATTAAAAGAAACACCTTGGTTACTGGTGGTGTGCGAGGAACCCTCCCATGGATGGCTCCAGAACTCCTGAATGGTAGCAGCAGCAAAGTTTCCGAAAAGGTAAATTTCCAGTATTCTTCAATAATGCAAATTTCTTGATTGATTGGTCCCTTTTGTTTGTAGAGTGTTGATTAGGTCCATTTTTTTCTCAGGTGGATGTGTTTTCATTTGGTATTGTTCTATGGGAGATCCTAACAGGGGAGGAGCCCTATGCCAATATGCATTACGGAGCAATAATAGGTGCGTAATTCTCACGCGCTCTTACAAGAACAAACTAGTAAAAAGAAAGAATCTTTAAGTTTAAAGATTCTCTCCTTGTTGCTTTTGAATTTATACAGGAGGCATAGTGAACAACACATTGAGGCCACCTGTACCGACCTATTGCGATTCAGAATGGAAGATTTTGATGGAACAGTGTTGGGCCCCAGATCCAGTGGTTCGACCATCTTTCACTGAGATTACAAGGAGATTACGTGCCATGTCAGCAGCATGTCAGACGCAAACCTCCAGCTCATCAGGCACAGAACCCGAAAGCAACTGTTTGATTGATATAGTAGTTAATACTGTTTTGATATTAAATTGTGGTGATGAATTTTTAAATTTTTTTATATCAGGTTTGTTTGGATCACATGAATGTGAAAAAAGAGGCGAGAAATGTTGATTGTGCTTCACCAAAAGGATATTGGTACATAATATATGTAAAGTTATCATTTGTTTCAATAGCATATACATTACAGAGTGTTTTTATGTTATTCAATATGAGTAGTGATGGCAATTTAGATCCGCTCCACGGATAGTCTCATTGGATCATTTTGGGATATATGTGATTGTTGGAACTTGGTTAACATTTTTCCAGTTCAGGCAATACAAGACACACAAACATACAAATCAACTTTCAAATGAAGAAAATTATTAAATGTCGCATTACACATACTGTATATAATTCATGGTAAGATTTGTTGTTCTAAGTAGAACTAGAAAATGGAAGTAGCCAAGTCAAAAAGCCAAGAGACGTCTCTCCGTTGGATCTCTTCAAGGAATATTCCACCAACATGTTCCATAGCTCTCCCACAGTCCACTGATGCATCAAAATCCACTCAGTTGCCTGTTCTAGGATCTCCAGTTCCTTTACACCGAATGTATAATACAAAATAAACGGCCTTGATGCCTGCAAAAAGAATTACCCGATTAAGAGAGAAGCATTTAACACAGATATCGACCTTTGATTGTTACACATCCTTATCATGAGAGCATTGTTAATGATTACCTGAGAAGCAGCAAGCCATTGAATCATGGCCTTGAGTTCAGGATCTCCGCCAAAGGCACCACAACCCCAATTCCCTGTCGCAATTCCAGCATCATTATCTTCATCATCCGTCGTGCACTCATTAGACTCATCAACGGACATTCTTTCCACTTCATTTATAGAGTCCGTATTATCGACTTCAGCAGCAGCGGATGGGGCTTCCTTTAAATAGAGCAAGAACCAACCAAAAAGATCAATTGCACAAGCTGAATCGCAAATTCATATTTGAGGAAAGGGAAATTAGGCTAGTTAATTCACCTCATTCTCCGTGTGAATGTCTTTATTGTCTTGAACAAGCTGATTTCCAGTTGTTAATTTGTTGCTATGAAATGATCTCTTGTGTTGGGTGCATTTGGATTGATCAAAAAGCCACAGAAGGCTTTGTTTATCTCTCTGCAAAACCATCAAGACGGAATCAGGATCAAGTATCTAATGGTAATATGGAGACAGAGGGTAACAACCAACAAAAACAACTTTTCCAGACAAGTATTGAACATACACTAACACCAGCCTAAATTATAATTTTAAACATTATATGAGCTAACAAAGAATCTCCTCAGTGGTTTTTTAAATAGAACTCCATGCATTCTGGAATGCATACTTCACAGTTCGCACGATTCATTGGCATCATGCATTATAATGCCAAGTTCTGAAATAGGAATTGATGATTACCTGAGCAAGAATTTGAGTTTATATTGTCGCTTTCCCGGATTGCATAATGCATCAATGGCAATTATCCTGGTTTGACGTCTTCCAAGGGAATCAACGGCCGTTTTGTCCACATGGTCTCCAGAAAACCGAAATGAAGTGGCATACCTAGATGATGCAACTATCAGCTATGTCGGAGAGCATCTTATCTAACAAGACTTCAAATTCAAATGAATAGGAGATTACCACTCACCCTCTATAATCACAAAACCTTTCTGCACCGATTATTTCTATTGCTTCATTGTCAGCCATGCAAGGCAAGAACATCATGCCAGCAATTAATTCAGGATTGATCATAAAACTGATCTCTCCTACAAAAGAATTAATCTAATTCAAAATGAGGCATGGGCACATGGAAGAAGAACCTATCAGCATTAACCCCTAAAAGCTCATGGCATTCCTTAGTATTAACAAAGTATATTACCTGAACACAACCACCGTGAAGAGTGCCTCCTCCAAGATACTCATTTGCAAAGTCTACTTCAAGAGCTTTGCAGGAGTGATCTTCAATGAGGCCTGAACTCTGAACCTACATACATAAAACAGGCCATAGACAAACTAAGAAGCCGCTTTTTGAAAAGATAACTGCAAATTGGTTATGTTAGTCATTCCTTGGTACCTTAAAGCTACAATAGTGGGTAATTTGATCTGCTCCAGAAATCAGCCTCGGGATAAGAAAGCGAGTTGCTGATGGCTGTCTAAAGAATGAACCTTACGCTCATATGAGACAAAGCCTGAGGGCATCTGTGAACATATCCTTTCAAAATAGTGCATTACGCACTTTATTTTATTCTCCTGCTTTTCACTGAATCTGTCTTATAGAATCCTGTAAAGAGATAAGTTTAGAACTGTTATCTATGTTTCGGAAAATTCGAATTACACTTTTGAATCGAACACATATGAAACTTGTGAAATCAAGAAGAAGACAGTGGTTTTCAGTGCATCAAGTTATACGCCAAGATTTTTCATCAGCATTCAGATCATTGTTACGGGTAATCAAATTAAGCAGGTCATCAAGTTGATTCAAGCAAGTTTCACTACTAAAACACAGCATGCATGTAGCAGATCAAAATGCTGACAACATAAAGCAGGTCACATACGCAAATAGATGGTCAAAGTTGATAGTTGGAAGATGATTTGCACCTCGATCACTGACAGGAAACAAACAAAAAAAGGAGCATGCAAGAAGAGCTCCAATCAATTCCTGAAAAGAAAATGTTTTCATCATTATTATAAATGACAAATTGGTACAGCTGCGGAGCACAATAACTACAGAAGAAATGAAATTTTCTTTTAACATCATGAATGATGTTGGACGACTTGGACCAGTCTCTAAGAAGTTCAGTGTGGTGTCAATAATTGGATATTATCATTTGAAGCAAATAGTGAAAATTGAAAAGAATACGGACAGTAAAGTCACAAACTTGCATAAGCTGGCAGGTTAAATTAAAGAAATTGTCGACTGTATAAGTACCTGGCTGAGTAACACCATCCCTGCTTCCTGGGAACCTAATATGCGGAGACCAGTTTTCATTCCATGTTTTCCAGAAGGTCGTCTGCATTTTTATAGTGATTTTTCCAACAAAGAGGGAAGTCGCAAGAGCAAATCTGCCAATCCCGGCAAAACCTCCCCGAACCATTTTACTGATTCTGCCCTTGAGATCATCTGCACCACATCACAATTCAATTATGCAGTGATGCATTCTAATGATCTAAAATTCTATACCAAGTTCCATTTCATGATCAAATATCAAAGCTTTCAACACTAAAACCCAGCAAAACTAAAACTTGCGCTAAACCCAAAAACCAAAATCAGCCATTCAAACTATGATTATCACATGCAAAATCAAAAACCCATCAATAGACTACCGACCAGCAAACGAAAAACGTTTTCGAGAATGACTAATATAGAAATATACCTCTTCGAAGTAAAGGGCGTAACCTTGAGAAGCAGAGTAAGCGAGAGTTTGAGCAGAGAAAGAGAGCGAATCTCTCATATCTGAAATGGCCATGAAAAGAATCTCGCCGGAGTTTACATGACTGTGTTCAGGTCCTTTGGACATTGCTTTAAGTGCTTCGACTACTTGTGATGGCCAAAATAGAGATGATGATCGGAACACTAGCGGTAGATATGGAAGTATAGACTTCAAATCTTCCTGAACTCCATCTGTTTGTGTTTTTTCCTCAAAGAAGAAAAAGAGAGGTAACCTTGTTAAGAAATAATGTTTTTTTCTCCGACTTCGGATAGCTTCAAGTAATATCCTTGGCCACTTTTTTCATCCTTGGAGTGTAGATAGTCCATAAATATTCTTCATTTCTGCGTATTGTATTTGATCAATCAATGCCTTGACTGCATTTTTCCAATAATATTGAAATGTTCAATTACGTGTCTATTGAAGTTATAAACTCCGCTAACAGGACGTTGTCTATCTAAATGATATCTAAATGATTAAGGCGTTCGTCTCATATGGAAGATGATGAGAATGCATGAATTTGATTATTTTGAGAGTGAATTTTGGATATACAGATTATATATAAAAAATTAAAAGAAAGAATTGTAAACTTCGATTATAAGATTCTTTCAAGGTTAGACCAACTCCAATTATAAGATTCTTTCAAGGTTAGACCTTGAAATTGAATGATGATTGTAAAGACTAAAAGAGGGTTGATCATATAACAGGTTAAATAAGGGGTGCGTTTGTTCCGATCACAGTGCTAAATATACCATATTCTGGCAACAAGCCTGCTACTCGGGATGGACTCAATGATACTGCAACTCGAAACGGTAGCAACAACTCGGAATGGTAAGCTTTCGACAAGCCTACAACTCGGGAGTCCTACAACTCGAAAGCGGTACCAATAAAACAACAACTCGGAAATCAGAATGGTGCCAAGCCAACAACTCGGAACGGTAAGTTTCCAACAAGCGTACAACTCGGAACAATATCAATAAGCCAATAAGCCAACAACTCGGAACTGTTTCAACAAGCCTACAACTCGGAAAGAATCTAACAAGCCTACAACTCGGAATTGTGTCTGCAATATAATCGGAACAGTGTCATCCTAGCCTACAACTCTGAACAATATCAATAATCCAATAAGCCTACAACTCGGAACGATCTCAAAAAGCCCACAACTTGGGATTGTGTCAACTAACATGCAACTCAGAAACGAATCAACACTCCTACAACTCGGAATGGTCTCAACAAGCCTTCCAACTCTGAACGGTGTCACCCACGATATAATTTTCAACCCATGGCTTTCCTTCCCTGCCACCTTCATCAGTACTACAATTCACCATTCAATCAAAACAATAGTTCCGAACATTTGAAATTCCCTCCCTCATGATAGGTGAAATTCCCTCCCTCATGATAGGTAAATTGAAGCAAAAAAACTAGATCCAGACATCCAGTCGTTGGACAAAAGGGTTTTGAACAGTTTTCAAATAATCAAATTCATTCTTTTCTTTTTTCTCTGTTTCTGTTCCAATGAGATCCTAGAAAACACAACATATGATATAAATATACCATTGTTCAAACTCGACAAAAATCTTTGATCGAATTGACCATAGTTTAAAATTGAACTTTATTAAATCTGTTAAACTAATCTTGTAGAATATGTTTAGCTCATTTGATTTTGATCAATCATAAATATTTTCTCAAAAGGAGTTTTTATTTTTTTTAGGCATTTGATAGCGACGATGAATGTTCAATTCTCTCTATCGGTTAGGATGTCAAAATAACATGTCTAAATTGGACCAATCAGAATCAACCTATATTTTCTTAAAGGGGTATTCGATAAAAACTAGGCCTAATGCTTTGAAATTTGTCGTCTCCTAAACTTAAGTTTCTCAACCACTTGACTTGACAAAGTTCTAATATTGGAATAGGTTGGACTGATATTTTGTACAACTCGAGCCTTCCATGATTTCAATCTATTACTATTTCCAAGTCAAAGTTGATCAATATATTCTACAACTCAGACAAACAAATTGGATGTCATCAAGGCTTAACCTACATAGAAGAAACAAAAATTGTCACTCTTTGACACTTTAAAGGGTCAGTTAGTTTTGTGTTTCACGGATGATCGATCATGCTCAGAGCTTGCTCAAAGCTGTCTTAAAAGACATATTTTTTGCCAATTTTAGTAAAAATATCATCTTTTCGCAGACAGTTTTAAACAAAGCTCGAACATGCTCGAACATACGTCAAGTAACAACAAAACGACTCAATAATGAGGATATTCCAAACTAGAAGGCATTTTTAATGAACACAAGGCATGACTCATTCACTCACTAGATAGTAAATTCGTATTTCTCTCTGAAATATAATATTTAAATTTTAGAGTTGATTTTATTTAAAAAATGAATTTTTTAATAAATTTAAGATAGAATATATATATATTGAAAACTTATTATATAATAAATTAACATAATATACCCATTACTATCGTTAAAATGCTCAATATGATCTTCCTGATTACTCCTATAATAATATAATAATGAGAAAATATTTTTATTTCTAAACTATTCTATAGATCAAGTAACTATATATCTTGACTTGTTTAGTAAAATAGTTTTGGAAAAAAAAACTAATCGAAGGTCAATGGAATCAGTAATTGATTTTTGAATTAAACTGCAGAATTGAGTAGATAGTTAATTTATTTGGTCAAGAAAATCATTATAATCAAATTCTGAACCAAACAAGCTAAAAAATCAATGGGAAATAGGTTCGGTTAATAAATAATATATTATAAGATTATAAGATAAGATAAAATTAATTTAGAATAAATAATTTTTTCGGAAAAAAAGGGAAAAAGAATTGTAAAAAAGGAACCAGGAACTTTAAAAAGAAAATTAAAATTTATTGATCTAGTGGTTGATCCGAGGGCTTTTATATCTAGAATATACGATGGCGTCGATTTTTCAGTAGAATGCAATTTTTGTAATTGCATGGATTGGAAAGTACCACTCATTTTTTATCCAAATTTATCAAAGAAAAAAAAGAGTTGTAAAAAGGACATTCCTACAAAAGTATAAGTAAAGGATCATTTTCTATACATATACAAAAGGAAAGGACCGAATTAATATCTTCCCTTTTTCACCATGTTTTATGGAGATCTCTCACACTACGACGCCGTTACTTAGAAAGTCAACGACTAAAACCGTTAACATCTTCCATCCAACCTCTTTCTCAGTCATTTCATTACTCCCGCTATAAATTAAAGAAGTAGCAGATTTAGAACAGTCTATCGCAGATCAATCAATCAATCCCCTCTCTCTCTCTCTAAGCACATTTTCAAATCCAAGAAAAAATGGCAGCTTCTTCCAGCAATCTCCAATGCAACAACATCTAATATGTCTACGTCCGACTCAATCCCATCGTCATCTCATGGTTCATTCTCTTCTCCGATTCAACCAAACAACAACTCCCTCTCTTTCTCTTCCTCTGTCCAAGCAAAGTCCAATTTTTTTAATCTAGTTTCGATTTCAAAAATATGCTCTTTCTATATTTGATGATTGCATTATTATATTAATGTGATTGTAAATTTCAGAGTTTCAAGCGCTCGAATTTCTCTGTCGGAGAAGAGGAATTCGTCGTCTCAAGCAACTGCCGCCGTTCGTACTATAGTTGGATCTGTTACCATGCCCGAGGCCTTCATTTTGCTGTGGTCAGTTGCAAAAAGTAGTCATTAATTTCTCTCATTTTCAGTTATGTTTGTGATCCATTTTTATGGATTGGATTAAAAGCTTGAATTTTTCTGTAGGTTGTGGCTAGGGTTTAATGAGATTGTGACAAGGCCATTGTTAGAAGGCGCTCTCGATACTTTCAGGAAATACTCCGTCAACGAAGATGATGTTGACGATTGCTGTATTTTTATTATTTTGATTTGGCTTTTCTGACTTATTTATTGATCCTGTGTTTCATTCAAATACATAATATAATGTTTGGTTGAACTCATTCGTAATTAAAAAATAGATCATTTTCGCTGGAATTAGTTTAGACTGGCCTGGTAGTTCAGTTGGAACCATTGTTGGATCCTTTATGTCTATAATATGTTTGCATAAAATCACACTACCGATCAATACATGTTTCATGCTGGCATTTACGTACGTATAAGTCTGAGAATCCTTTTAGTAAATGCCAACTGTACCAAACCAAATCAGTCATGTGTTTGGATTATCTTTCTAGTTTCTACAAAATTAAGCTGTTTCTCCAGATCTTCTAGCTGATGATCCAAATTAGAACTTAGTTTATCTCCTGAAATATATCATCAAATGTGTACTTGCTTGAACTCATAAGAAGGTGAGGGACATTGGGAGAGATAGATAATGTACTGCAAGAATTCTGGGTTCTGTAGTATATGTTCCTTTTTTTTTTCAGTCGTTATTTGATGCAATCCCTCTTTTCATTCTCTGCTATTCCTCTTCGATTGCTTTTTCCTGATGTAGCTTTATTTCATCCTGATTTTAGGTTGTCTGGGTTCCTGGTGGTTTTGAAATTGATATTGTTGCCCAGAGGCTCGGGGAGACAGGAAACTACAATGCAATTTTATGTATTGGAGCCGTGGTATGAATTTTTCGTTACATTTCACACTCAGTTCCCTTATGCACAGATACTATGCATACATGTTTATAACATTCTTTCTCATGTCAATAGGTACGAGGTGACACCACCCACTATGATGCTGTTGCTAACTCTGCTGCTTCTGGTGTACTTTCAGCGGTCTGAAATCAGGTTGGTGTTAATGTTGGTTGCTAATTCTCTATTGTTGGAAAAGAAATACGAGTATATGACCGCTATTAATGCTTGGTGACATTCCATAACCGCCGAAATGCTTGTCTTGTGTGTGTAGACTAGAATTCCATTTGATGAAAGAAACTTAAATTGCAAAGTTGCATTTCCACAACTTTTCTTTCCTGACTCAATCCAGTTCTCTACCTTTTTTAATTCTTTCTTAGGTTTCTCGATGCTAAGTCGTCTTTTGGTGAACTGATTTGCAGGAGTTCCATGCATTTTTGGCGTCCTGACATGTGAGGACATGGATCAGGTAAAGTTAATACTTTCTTACTTGCATATATGCGCTGAAAACCATTTCTCCTGGAAAGTTGCATTCTTTTTACTGGATAATACAGGATCTTGATCTATATACTACCTTGATATTTTTCAGGCCTTGAACCGAGCTGGTGGGAAAGCTGGAAATAAGGGTGCCGAGACTGCTTTAACAGCTGTAAGTTTGATGCTCGATGCTTGCTTGATGAGTAAATCTTTGCATTTGTGTTTTTCATGTGGCTTGGTTTGGTTTCCATTATTGCAGATTGAGATGGCATCTTTGTTTGAGCACCATCTGAAGTAGACAAGAGTTGCTGTCATGCTTTCTCGAAATGAATACTTGTGTCTGTATCTTGCTCTAGTGGACTTTTTCATCTTACTTTGGGAAAATCTGTTTTAACTTTATACTTTCACGGAATTCAAATCGGCCGGCCAAATATTTTCGAACATAGTGATTATGTGGAAGTAGTTGGTTGATATTGTCATTTTGATTCAGTTCTCCTTTTCTTTTTGTTAGTTGAGCAACAATTATAACCACATGTTATTCAAAGGGGAAATAAGAATAATCAAGCTTGTTTGTTTGGATCTTCTATTGTATGTATACTTTAAGTACTTATTTTACATTTGTCATCTTTTATGATTGATAAGTTTGCATTGTGAGAACCCCTTCTGGCATCTCTCAACCAGCAATGTTGACTGACTGGTAGTACTGGATTTTTACACTAATTATATGTGAACTAGTGGATGGATGCACTTGGAATATCCACAAAAAACATAGGATAATAATTGTTCAAATTTGTTTATGAATGTCTCAAATTTTGTTAAAAGAAAAAAGGTTTGTCAGTGTATGAGAGTTGATAACTTAAGGTCTCATATATACACGAACTGAGAGACTAATTCGGTATTCAGCTGTTCGAGTGCACGAATCGGTCAGGAAATGCCTCGTTTTGTCTAGAAATAATCTGTGTAATAATGTCGCACAAATGAAAAATCATACAAAAATTATTTCACAAGGGATATGCTATAACACGTGGAATTGAATTCAGCTTGTAAATGTTGCTGACTGTATATGCCACGTCAAGTTAAAATCCATCATTATCAACTAACTAGTACAGAAATGGAAAAAAAAGGATTTTACACGGACTGGCCACGTATATTTTTCGCGTCGGCAATTCTTTAACCATTTTATTTCCGTCCCGATCCAATTGTCGATTTGTCATAAAATAAATACTCAACGTGTTCCATTCTTACGTACTCTATTTTTCAATTCTTTTCGCAAAAGAGAAGAAAAATCAAATCGATAGTCGTCGTTTCTCAGCTCTTCAGGTAAATCAATCGTCTTTTCCGATTATCTTCATTTCAAATCTTTGATCATCATTGTTACTCCCTCCGTCCGAACTTGCAAGTTAAATATTAGAAAAAGTGATTAGTATTTTCGGACGGGAGATAGTATTAGTGGTTCTATCAAGTTACGTTAAAATTCAAATCGCTTGTTGATTTTCTGATGCATGATCTTATTCTTGTTAGTATTAACGATTGATTTGATTCATTAGAGTAGTGGATCGCTCAAGGACGGTAAATGTTCAATCTTTCTGATTTGTAACCGGATTTCATGACCCGAAATTTATGTTCGTAACGCGTCAAAGGACTAATATGCATTCTTAAAAACATTTGGGCTAAAACTTCATCCTCTCCATATGTCCAGGGATCTGAAACGACAAAAATTTGGGTAACAAATTTTACAAATCCTGAATCGAAATCCAAAACCCTAAATTCCCTCATTTCTCTTCCTCTCACGGCGGATTGAATTCCGTTTCTTGTTCCATGGACGACCTCCCACTCGATTCTGCTTCTGTAGACGACGACGACGAACACAACCGCCGCGAAAAATCCGACGACTTAGCCACACCCTCTACCAACCTCGACGCTCCGGCACGGAAAAGCCGCACCAAGCGGCTGCGATCTGAGAATCGCGAACCATGGTGGAGCAGTAAGCGGTCGGTAATAGCGAAGAAGACCGTTAATTATAAACCGGCTAGTAGTAGGGCGGAGGCGGGTAAGAATTATGACTACTGGGAGGAAATGTTTGCACTGTGGATCTGAGAAGACGCCGCAGTGGCGTGCCGGACCGATGGGCCCCAATACATTGTGTAATGCTTGTGGGGTCAGATTCAAGTCCGGACAACTGGTTCCCGAATACCGGCCTGTGCGCAGCCCGACGTTTTCGAGAGAATTGCATTCGAATACGCAGCGGAAAGTGGCGGAGATGCGGAGGAAGAAGGAGATTATGGGTTTAACGGTGGACACACCTTGTTCTGCCGATCAAGGTTAGATTTTAAATGTAATTTTAACAGACGTTACGGGACCAAACACCCCTACCGAAATGTCAGATGTAGGGTCTAAATGTCCAAATATAAATGTGAGGGACAATATAGCCTTAAAAGCCAAACATTAGGGACCAAATGTTTAGTTTTGCTTTAAATACTTCTGGTGTGATCCATTCTTACTTGCTACTCTGTTTTCACAAAGAGAAAAAAATAAAAATAAAATCGAAAGTCGTTTTCTCTGCTCTTCAGGTAAATCAATGTACCCAATCAACCATCTTTCCGATCATCTCGAGTTTATATCTGAACCAATAGATCACTCATGATCTCTTCTTAGTGTTCATCTTCTTTTGGTATATGATTGGTTGTCACTATTATTAATACGTGGATCCATAGTGGCAAGTAAAATTCAAATCGTTGTTGAATTTCTGATGCCATGATCTTATTCTCGTAGTACGACTGATTTGATTCATTAGTAGTAGTGGATCCCCGCTCACGAATCGTAAATGTTTGATCTTTGTTGGATTTTTGGTGCTTATTGTCTGTTTTCGAGTTATGTTAATGATAATATGAAAGCTACAATGAGTGATCTACTAGCTATGAAAGAATTTTCTGATCACATATATGATGATTATTATATATTTTCTTATTTTGCAGATAATATTAGTAAATCAGATAAAGTTGTTTCCTCGATTTTGATTTGTAAGCGGATTTCATGACCATTTTGTTTCAATTTTGTTCTCCAGGGAGCTTCTTTTCTTATTTTTTGTTTATTTGAGCTATTCCAGTCTTATATTTATCCCTCTTTAAGGTTTCTTCTCATCAATTTCTTATGTGCTTGCTTTCTTAGGTATGGCTTCGTCTGAGGATAGGGATGTCAAGGACAGAGAACACAAGAACGATGACAAGAAAGATGAAGAAAAGGCGGATTTATTGAGAAGGTGAAGGATTTCATCCACGATGTTGGCGAGAAGATCGAAGAAGCAATTGGATTTGGGAAGCCAACAGCTGATGTCGCTGGGATTCACATTCCAAAAATCAATCTCGACAAAGCTGAGATCGTTGTTGATATCCTTATTAAGAATCCTAATCCTGTTCCAATCCCTCTAATCGATATAAATTACTTGGTTGAGAGTGATGGACGGAAGCTAGTTTCAGGCTTGATCCCAGATGCTGGAACTATCCACGCACATGGCGAGGAGACTGTCAAAATACCAGTTAATTTGGTGTTTGATGACATAAAAACCACATACCAAGATATTAAGCCAGGAAGCATTATCCCATACAGGGTTAAGGTTGACCTTATCGTGGACGTTCCAGTTTTCGGAAGACTGACCTTGCCACTTGAGAAAACTGGAGAGATCCCCATACCATATAAGCCTGATATTGATGTCGAGAAGATCAAGTTTTCGAGGTTCTCGTTTGAAGAAACAGTTGCAGTGCTTCATTTGAAAATCGAGAATAAGAATGACTTTGACTTGGGTCTGAATGATCTAGACTATGAGATGTGGCTAGGTGAAATCAGCATTGGAAAAGCAGATCTCAATGAATCCACTAATATCGAGAAGAATGGAATCAGTCGTATGGAACTTCCAATCACTTTCAGGCCTAAGGACTTTGGCTCTGCTATGTGGGACATGATTAGGGGAAAAGGTACTGGTTACACCATGAAAGGACACATCAATGCCGACACACCTTGGGGACCAATGAAGTTACCCATCAGCAAAGAAGGTGGCACTACGAGTCTCAAGAAGAACAAAGAAGATGGTGGTGACGATGACGACGAGGTATGTCAACCCTTTTGCTTTTATGGCGCTTTACTGCTTTGTCATTTTCCTTTTTCCATGGTCTTTGAAATGTGAATGTGGAACTGAATTTATACTCGTTACTTAATCTCATGCATGTAGAACGTTGTTGTGTTGTGTACTTCTATTTTTCCTGTTTGCTGGATCTTTTATTTCAAAAATTTGAGGAAGCATATATTCCTTTTGTTCTCAGTGTTGTAGAGAATGACTTTTATGACTAGTAGAGAATTTACTATTAAAAAACTCGTGACTGTATTATGAATTCATTGGAGTCGCTTGTGTATGTCTTGGAGCTTATTGGCTGAAACTCTCATTTTGGTTACAGGAGTAGATTTCATATCGAGACATTTCCCAGAAGTTGCTACGATTCTCTTCGTGATATAATAAATCGCCATCCAGCCTCTGCTGGTGTTTTACTATGACTGGATGGGAAGAGTAGTAGTCTTTTCATATATATGCATATTTATAATGTGTATTGTCATCAGTACGGATTGTAGTGTCTCCTTGTTTTATTATCTACAGGACACCATTTTCCATTTGAAACTTCGACCATGATTGTTTCTAAATTGCTCGGTATCGTTTCGTTTCGTTGTTTTTTCTTTTGAATACATTGTTGTAATTTCATGGTTGGATTGTTTGTTGGGGTATATATATATATATATATATATATCATATAGTAGTATGTTCTTTTCTTTTTTTTTTTACTTCTCACAACTCTGGCAAAGACGAGAGTAATGAAAATGTGAAATCTCAGGCATGTTTTTAAAACCACAGAAAGCAATTACTACTGAGCTTAATCTCAGACTGATTATATAACAAGCATCTTAGAAATAGATTTTTTAAAATAATTTGTGGTGGTTTCTAAATTATTTATTTTTGACACCGATTACCTCATTACGTACGATTTTTAATATAGCCAGGTGAGCTTAACTATGGAAGAATAGTCTTTTTGAAATTCATGTAATTCTAAAAATTACGTTCAATTTTCGAGACAAAGTTCATCTAGAAAACTATTTGGCCAACATGCATTGGTTAAGTGAGCTATAAGTTTCCACCGCGAGATAACTTATATTAATTAGAAAATATTATAAAGTTTAATTCTAGTCTAGATTTTTCAGCTTCATTTATATTTTTGAAATTTACCTCATAGTCATACCAATATATTGTGATCAGTAAAATATTACAAATTTCTAATTATAATCAAGTTTTGTATAAATTAATCTAACCTAACATCATTTTACTATGAAGCAATCCTTCCTAAGTGAACTATTAAGTATGCATGAATGGCGATCAGCAGCAAAGAATGTTCAATTATGCCATTATTGATTCTCAACCAAACCTTGGATTGGACTGTCGAAACAAACAACAAAATACAAGTATAAAACCATATGAAAAGCTGTTGTTTTCCTTCATTTGAGCTTGTAAACAATGGCTCCATCATCAACACATTAAAAATTACTAGATTGGACCTATGACCATGTTTGATCATCTTTTTAACAATTGCCTCCGGTTCTAATTAAAACTAACCGTTCTTTACAAATTGCATTGGCCAATAAGAACCTGTCTAAGTTGATATAATTTTGAGCAACTATTCCATTCGGTAGATGTATATTTTCTTACTTGTCTCCATCAACTTCTCTGATCTTTCTAATAAACTTATTCAAACCTTCAATTGTACCTCCGTTTACCGTGAGTTATAGGTTGACTAACTCAAATCGAGATGTTCCATTTCTTCCGACTCGAGAAGTTTGTTTATCGCTTCTGCTGAAATACTAACCTACTGTCGATGTCGGTGAGTCATATAGTAGCACTTTCCTTCAGTGAATTACATAGCTCATAGTAGCACTTGGTTTTAGTGAACCGTTGACGATATCTCGGAAATTCTGTTGAACGAAAGTCGACACCCCTTTCGTTTATAAAACAGTCCTTAGAAATCATCTCATTTCAGATTTCATTTTTCATTCAAAGGGTGCGACAATGACTATATATTTTATCACAGATTCAACAATATCAACTATCGACGTGATCTCGAAACCATCTCAAAATATTCATTGGATTTTTCTTTTTTTCCCAACGACTTGTATTTCTCCATCAGTAACAAACTCATACCTTTTACTTACATGGCAAGTTATTTCCGTTAAGATTGTTCTAGTCGGTGCCACATAAGCGACACATCACCATTTGATTTAGGCGATACACGTCGGCATCCTCAACCTTCAAAAAAATTTGCGATTCCGACCACCACTTCCGGCGATGACCCCATTCAAATATCGTTGGATTTCGAAAAATTTACATAGACCAACTTGTTTCGACAAGGTGAACATCGTGGTGGTGTCGGATTTTTCAAACTTCAAACCGTTTGGTGTAGATCTAAGCTTAAAAGTTTGATTTTTGAACAAAGATTTTAATCTTAAGTTGCACGAACCTTTAAACTTAGATCCGAACCAAAAGTTTGAAATTTGAAAATTCCGGCACCACCACAATGTTCGCCTCGTCGAGACGCGTTCGGATATATTAAATTTTACGAATCGGAGACCGCGACCACCGAGGAAGTCCGGCCGCCACTTGGGCGTTGTCGCAGTCTAACGTCGTCGGATTTTGGAAAATTTTATATAGCCACACTCGTTTCGACGGAGGTGAATATCGTGGTGGTGTCGGAATTTTCAAATTTCAAACCTTTTGGTGCAGATCTAAGCTTAAAGGTTCGATTTCCGCAACTTTAAGCTTAGACTCGCACCAAAAATTTGAAATTTGAAATTTTTACACCACCACGATGTTCATCTTGTCGAAAAGAGTTTGACTCTATAAAATTTTCCGAAATCCAACGATATTCGATCGGGACATCGCTTCGGAAGTGGTGGCCGAGAATCGCAAATTTTTGAAAGGTTTAAGATGTCTGATGTTTCATATTAACTTAAGTCAAGTGGTGATGTGTCACTTACACTCGACTAAGATAATCTCATTGGAATTAACTTACCACGTAAATAAAAAACAAAAAGTATGAATTTGTTAAGATTTCAATAATAAAAAATATCAAATTGTTAAAAAGACGAGGCTAGATATCAAATTATTAGTTAAATTCATTACTTAAAAGTTTATTATTCCATAAATACACCATCACTTAGATTTTGTCGATAGAAATAAGAGGAAGAACGGCAATTCTTGTTGGATATTTTAGTGTAATTGGATTAACTTGGTTGATCGGTTTTAATCATAACAAGACATCGTATAAGAGTGCACGCTTATATGATGTCTTATTATGATCTTAGGGGCGGCCCCTAAGGGACAGGTGCGGGGCGGCGCCCCGAGCGGGTCCAAGGGGCGGCAGCCCACCGGGGTCCAGAGGCGAGCCCCTGACCTGAGCTCAGATTTGTCAAAAATCGCACTTTCGTAACTCCGGGGACCGATTTGTCATATGATCAAAATCCCGAAGTTAATCGCTCTAAAGGCGGTTATGAGCAAAAACGGTTTTGGGATCACGTTCTCTTCTAACTCGATCACGATTTCAACTCGGTTCTTCTCATACAAAATCATACGAAGAAAATTCTCGAATTTCGGATTGTATCCGATTGAATAATTTGGGGTGAACCACCGAATTGATTCAATCGAAAGCGTTTACGTGCCTTCCGAGATTACAAACGAGATATCCGATTTCGTTTTGTTCGTTACTTCGGTAAATTCCCCAACAATTACTTAAAGTTAAAGTTGAGCACCGACCCTAGAAATCGACAAGAAAACAGATACTTCAATCAACAAAAATCACTATAGAGAACCTGACTTAAAAAAACCGACTCATCACTTTGTAGGGACCAATTTTTTTATGAGCCATGTATCTAAATTTAAATGGGTAAGTTAAAGCAATAAAAACACATTGATTGATTATTTTAGTTTTGTTTGATCCATGATGAGCAGACGAACGAATTGATTAATCGTTTTTATTTCATATTTGATTAAAGAGAAATTACCTAATATTTCCACCATTAAGCTAATTAACCCTTCATTCGGAAAAATTGCCTCCAAATGTATCATATAGAACTTAAATTCTCAACTTAATCACCTCCTTAATCCCAAGGATTAGATTGTAAATTATCACTCTCATGTGCTATGGGGGATTGATGTTTTTACATAATTAGAGGCAGATGTGATCAATGCAAATCTGAAATCACAAACCTACTTAAATAATGGAGTAACAATTTCTTTTGATTCAAATCTGGAATATATCTTCAAGAAAAATGATTCTGATCATAATGGAATATTAAGATTTGGTTGTTTAAAGTTTTAACCTAAAATATTATTATATCCCACCACACGAAACTTGATCTACATCTTGGAATTTGGAAGAGTACAAGTCCCCAAATATATATATTTGCTTCCGAGCCATGTTCGTCCTTAGTGCTAGGCTGAATTTTAAGCACTTATTTCATAAAATGACTGTTTGGTAAGGAAAAAGTAAAGGCACTTTTATAATAACAACTACTTATTTGATTTGAAATAAGTGAAAAAAGCAGAAACCATGTATTTGATGCTTTTATCTGTTTATCAAGACCAGCAAGCCCAAATTCTTCTAATATCCCTACCATGTATTTTAAAAATTATTTAGGTATAAACTAACGTTTTTAAAAGTTACATAATTATTTCAAAATGATTAATTTGGACCGTTCGATCGGTTTCGCTGAGAGTTCTGGTGCCACCGGCCGGCTCAAACAATTCATATCCAAAATGACTACCAATTAGTAGTTCAATGATATTCAGATAAATAAATAAATAATACTGTAATTAGTAGTTCAATAGTAAAATTAACAATGAATAAGCGATAGTCAAATTGTGGAAAATCTCACCGATAATACCCATAAATTTTTATGATTTGATCTCTAGTTTTGAGGATTTATTTTCATCCGAATGTCGAAAATTGACTCGAATATTTATAAATTTAATCATAGTAATACTTCTTTATATAAAAAGAAAAACAAACAAAACAATGAATCGGTAACTTTAAAAAATGATGATGCAAACCCTTTTTTTTTTTTTAGCATTGTGACAACATTAATAATGTTGCGGGGTAAATAACATCATAGTATATAAACTACATGATATTTTTCGGAAAAAATAAATAAAATAGAAGCGAAAATTGAGTGGGACAGATCGAGAATATAAAAAATGGAAGTATATGTAGTGATACATTGCATAGCATGCATTAATTACTAGTACGCAAATTGGAGATGCATGTGTCTGAATGCAGCATGGGAATTTCAACATGCCCATATCTTAGATAAATCTATTGGTTAATATTATCTCCTTTCACAAATTACATCTCATGTTTTCTATCTAAAATACATATAAAAAAGTAAGTATCTTAGGATGGAAGGAGTAATGATTTATGAGTTTGAATTTTATTTAGTAATCAAGAGTAATATATAGTGTAGGTGTTTCATACTTAAATGAAGTGTATAAGAGGAGGGCGGAGTTATTTGTGGTACCAATCTTGTTATGTCCGCTATATATAATTCACCATTAATTGTCGATGGAAGAGATAGACGCAGTGCGATTTCGGTTAATGTGATCGGTTACGCATTTTTAAATTTATGGAATTAAAGTGAAAATATAAAATTTTCTACATTAAACATTTCAGCTTGGTTCCGATTCGGATCTAGATTCGATTTCCATATAAAATTTTCAAAAAATAAAAATAGGAATAGAATTGTAGAAAATTTGGTTCAAGTCGATTTCAACCCATTCAGTTCCCATTCGGTTTCAGTTTCGAACCGGAGTGTGGCTATACAGGAAAAGACATTTCGTGAAACTGTGTCGTTGCTTTTACGCTTTAGGAGTTTAATCAATTATTCAGATTTCAAATTGTATTGAAATGGATTAGCTTCAGTTGGTCTTTTCAAAATCAACTTGTTTTACGTCATATCATAATTCTATCCATCTATCAATACATATTTTTTAAATTATTGATATATAAAAAAAAAAAAAAAATTTAATATATTTTGATTTAAATTAGACATAAAAATTATTTATTTTGAGATAAAATATTTTTTTAAAAACATGTATTGATGGAGGGAGTATAAATTTTTATATTGTTGGAGTAAAATCAATGTATTTAGATTATGAATATTAAATAGAATTTTCATTAGATCATGAATATTAAATAGAATAGTCATTTTCAAAAATATGATGTAAAATATTGTATGGTTAACATGTGTGTATAAATAAATTACAACATAAGTGCAATGAATCTGCATTCATTCAATGGGAGGTTTTGATTTCACTTTCATGCCATTGCAGAAGAAAGTTGAAAATGAAATTAACATTAACATTTTTTTTATAAATAAATATTATCCTCCAAAAAACGGGGAAAAGTGTCTGACCCATGATTATATAGCATCATTATTATTATAGATAATGTATGTATATTTTATTTGATTGTATTACTTTAATTGGGACACACAGACAGACATGAGACATCAAATAATATAGGAATTGAATTCTGTCCTCTGTTCATAAATTATTTGCACATTTAAATCCGGTGTGCTCATATAGAAACTTCGTATGTGTCCCAAGTTAAATCTTGTAAATGAAGTGTGAGTATGCATGGATAAATTATTTGTAATCGATCATCATTATACGGTTATTTATCCTAAACTAAACATTATCATCTCTCGGGTCCGAGTTCCTTTTTACCCAGCCCTACTATCACAAATTATTTGTAATCGGTCGGTTCGGCTTCGGTCCGTTCAGAGTTTTTTTCCCAGTCCTACTATCACCTTCCGGGTCCGAGTTCCTTTTTACTTCTAACACGTTTTTAACGTTTCTAAAACGATATTCAAATCTTCAATCTGAAAGTGAAGATCCTAATTATTTGATCATGTCCTCGATTATATTTTACGGCGTAAATGTTCGAAGAGAGATGTATTAAGTATTAGTTGGCTTAAGTTCCTCTTTCTTGTCGATCATGTACGATGCGTCTTTACATGTGCTTAAAGCATATTTCGATTTCCTGTAAATATTTTTTAAAGGACGGTCATTATTGTATTAAAAATTTATAAAAACACGACATTTAAAAATATTTAAACCAAAACGAAAATACGCTCCAAATATATCCTTAATTTATGAAATGTCAAAGGATCCTAATTTTTAGGAATGGAAAATAGTAAGAGAGGAAATGTGAAATCTAATGGAAAATGATTGGGGGGAAGAATGAGGGGGAAAGTGGGACCCAATAAGAAGGAGATGAGTCATTTTCCTTTCCTAGATTTAGAGAGAGAGATAGAAAATCAAAAGTTCAGTCCAGGGGAGAAGAACCTTGGTAGACACATCTTCCCCCACACTTTCAAGACTTTTCCATAACCAGCAACTTCCATTCCATACCATACCATTCATTCCCCATTCCCTCTCTCTCCCCCACCATCACCCAACCTAGCAAGCTTCTCTCTACAAAACCTGTGTGCTGCTTGCAAAAGCCCTTTTCAGTTTCCATTTCCCTTCACAAATTTCTTTTATCCATAAAAGCAAAAACCTTTTCTCATCTTCAATTATATATCATGTTATTCTCCTCAAGAGAACCAATCATCCATGCATCATTTCTGCCTTAACCATGGATTAACCCCCTTCTCAGGTACTTGAAAAAAATTGCTTCTTTTTAGCTTTCTAGCAATAAAGTTTCTTCATTTATCCCTGATTCATTCTCAAAATCAGTTTTTGTTAATTGGTTCTTTTCAATAACTAAGATCAGAATCCATTGTTATTGTGTTCGTGTGATTTAAGATTCTATTTTTTATGCTAATTGGTCTTTTTCTGAAACTGGAATCTGATTCTCTAAGTAAATTGTATTCCTATTTTAATTACTGTTGTAGTGGTAGGTTAATGCAGCTTGAGAATTGTCAACTTATCTGAACTTTTTTTGTCTTGAATTGATTGTTCTACAGATGGAGTAGAGAAGATTCTATGTACATACATTAAGAAAATTAAATGTCCATGAACAGCTCTTTAGTTGCGAAATGCATATAAGGAATTTTCTGGTTGAGATCAAGATCATTAGAATGTCACAAGATTCAGGAGATTGAGTTGAGGGCTACTTTTCCCTGGAGTTACTGCATTGGATCTTGAATTTCCATCCGCGGTTTGCTTACATTTTAAATTCACAGTTGGGGATTGGAAAAGAAGTTCTCTTTGACATTCCTCACCATCATCAAGAGGTTTCTGATGAAATTTGATTTTCCCGAGCCAGAACTAAAAGAATTGTCAAGAAGTTTAATCAATCTACAAGAGTTCCGTTCAAGCAGCATTATGGATGCGAGGGCAAGAAAACTGATGTCTTCGTCATTTGTCGAAAAGAGGAAGAACCTTGTCGTGGAGAAAAAAGATAAATATCGTCGAACAGGTAGCAGGAAATTGCTAGCGAGCCTATTTCAGTCTCGAATCTTTGTTCCTGCTCGTATGTCTAACGGCATCGTTGTTGATTCTACCATTGATATTACCACCATTGCCGCCTCCACCATTTATGTTATTACTAATTCCTATCGGCATTTTAGCTTTACTAATAATATTGGCTTTCATGCCTTCTTCTAATGTAAAAGACTATACTTATGTGTAAATTGTGTAGAGTTCCACTCTTTTATCATAATACCATTTTTTGAATTTCTCTTAGTTATACAAAGTAAAGAAATGGGGGAAAATGGTTTTATTTTCATTATAAATTTGTGAAATTTGATTTCTCTTAATTATACAAAGTGAGGAATGTCAATTGTCAATGCTTGAAATTGGAAATCCATGTTCCTATACTATGTTAAAAGCTTTCACAACAAAAGGGACTTTGAAGTTTGACCTGTAGAATTAAAAAGAAGGGACCAAAACTTGTCAAATCTTAAAACTTAGGGACCAAAGAGTCCCTCCATTTGATAACATTGCACCACTTGAAACTAAAAATTTATGAATTATTAAAACAACCCATTACACCCACTTAATAAATGGATCATGACATTTCCTAATGAATGATTTGGTCATCTGCCTTGTACTGTTGACCAAACCACAAGTCTTGTTCCCAACATATAACTATGCTTTGAATCTACCACTTACGTTCGAAAGAAATTCCACTTTTTGATCATATTATTGTCATATTACTAAATCTTTATAAATTTTCTACCACTAGTCTTAAATTTATAAACGTGATCTGATGCATCTTAAAAAATAAAATAAAAATACATACATCATTTTACAAAGTGTAAAGTCTAGATAAAACATCATTTCAATGAATACTTATATTATTGTTCTCCGTGTACGGACATGGTTGTCAACGGAGGCTGCCGTCTTCTGTGAAAATCATTTTTCAAACTTTAAAGAATGTGTTGACATCTCCTAGGCTAAGATTCAATTTGAGTCATAGTCCAGTAAACATGGAATCAACCACAAAATTGAAGAAAAGTATTTCATCCGTCCTAATTACTGTCCTCGTACTTATCTATCAGAATTCAGCAATTAGAAACGATGGAATCAGTTACCAACCAAACAGAACAGGAAAAGACGACCATGTCAAACTCAATACAAGGACAAGATTAGGTAAAACATAAGAGACAAGTGAGCAAAGACTAAATATTTTTATATTTGTAATATACATTCCATCATCATTTATTTCATCTAACTCTCAGAATAGTTTGCTTGTTTTTTTCTCTTACAAAATAGATCAGCATGCACAATCCATCAGCAGACAACATATATATGCTTTATAGAATTAAGAGCAAAGAGATCTAAGATTCTGATTTCCGACAACCCCAAATGATGGATAGATAGAAAACCGACAAACCTTAAAAAGCTTCATCACTTGAACCACAGCTAAAACATCATTATTATTGTTGTTGTTTAATCTATGACGTGAGGAGATTTTCAAGAGGTAGTGAGGAAAGAGAGTAAACCATACTAAGTAGCATTGCATTTGTGTGATTGAACTAAAAATGGAGGAAGGTGATGTTCCAAAATTGGTAACAGTTCACTTCCCTGAGTCACTTCATTTAAGACCAAACCACCAAGCCTTTTCACAGCTTCAACAAGCTGACCTCTCAGCCTCTGTGACAATAAACACCCACCCGCCTTGATGGAATCCCTGTACAAAGGTAAATAGGCTATCGCTACCCTCAAAGGCGGAGGGATATCCCTCAAACAGATTGGAGACTCACCCCATTTCAAAATTCTCACCAGATTCATGTAATGCTCTTGTCCTTGCTTCAAACCTTCCGTGAAAGCTCGTCTCTGACCAATTCTCATGAAGGAAAGCCTTGAGCTCAGGGGCGATGGCCTCGTCATCGGACCGAGCAATGCTGTCAGCAACAGCGTAAGTAGCAGCAGGATCACCTAAGAAATCAGAATGGAGGAGAAAGGCCACGCCTTCGAGGGACCCACCGCTTCTTTCTCCGGCAGCTTTGAGAATTTCTATGCTCAGGGCTGAAAGTACGTGTTGTGGGACGTGAGGGAGAAGATATGCGGCAACTTCAACTTGGGTGCTTGACGTAGCTGCTGTAAGGGCAAGGCATAGCTCCATATCTCGGCATCCTCTTTTCACAAACCATTGAACCACTTGCATGCAGCCTCGTTCTGCTGCTCTCATCAAGGGGCCCAAGAAAGCCATGGCGTTACCTTCTTCCACAAGACATTCCATTGCGCCGATCTTGCCATAGTGCGAAGCGAAGCCCAAGGCCAGGTCAACATCAACATCCAAGCTGTTTCTCTGAGCAATCTGAAATCACATTATCGAAAAAGAAAGTGTGAATAAAGTCACAACGTTAAAACTCTGAAGGCAACGATAATTCTTTCAGAACAAAGCATAATATGTCAATTTCTGTTGCGGGTGGATTGCAATGGAACCAAAAAGTATAATATTTTTCAGCCGTCAGTTGGCTCACAGCGGGCTATGTTTAGATTCTCTCTAGCATTGCATGTATACGGTGAGATGGATTTAATAGTCCATTCTAGAGAAATCTTTACACCAGCCTTCACGCTCACCTATCAATAATTTACTTTTGACACTACTGGTAGAAGAACCAAATACAAAAGAGCAAAAGTGACTAAAAACAAGCTTCTTCCATTCCCAGTTGATAACCCTCAGAGGGAAAATTCAGTAATCTAGAAGGATAAACTTACGAGGGCTGTTTTCCAATATACATGCAATAAAGCGGTTTCTGACTAAAAGATTCAATTAAAATTAGCATGGTGTCAATTAAATGCCTTTGCGGTCCTGTAACCATCTCAAGTCATGGCACTAGATAGAAAGTCAAAGCAGTCCTTGAGTTCTAATATGTGTTTGAAACAAGATGTTCAAGATTGGAACCAAAAAAATGACACTTGGTCTAAAAGTTAGAGACCATCCACCCAGTTACTTTTACTTAAATCAAGACTCCAGCAAGCTCATGGACATGAATTTAGCAAAAGAAGCAACAAGTGGAAGAGACGAACCACCAATTCCTATATATTGATCAGAGAAGTAATTTAAGTTACCTGTAACAATATACGCACAAGTTCTGTACTACCAAAACGTGATGCTTCAAGAAAACACTGATTGACATTATCAGCTCCTCCCTCTACCAATAAACCCAACAATCCTTGAATAACAGTGGCTGATATCCCAGATGCCCAACCAGGATCAAACGAACTGGAAAAGAGAGTTAGAGGGAAGCAAGCAGCATCAAAGGCCTCTGTGAAATCCTTCCCAGTAAGTTGATTGCCAGCGATATCCAAGAACGTCTTGAATGCCGATAACTGAAGCTGAACCTCAACTGCTGAGCAATGATTAACTCTATCCCTATTCCCCTGGCAGCGGGAATGGAAACCTATACATTTAAGAGCCCATTCAGTAAACTTTTGGACCTTGGCGCCAGCTTCTGCCTTCAACACCTCATCCCCATTGCATTCTTGGAGACGCTCATGTAACCTAATAAAGCAAAATTCGAGATAAACATTAGCTATTAGTAAGGCACAACAATATCCAGTATAAATGCTTCTACCAGCTTGTTGCCACCAACATCTTGCTAATCATATGTAATTATCCAGTCATCGGCATAACAGAAAATTATTCATGTTAACTATGAATGAATGAATGCGAAGATTGCCACGTACCTATGTGCCATTACAGTCACAGTGTCTGCAAGACTCATTGTTCGGCTTTGACAAGCTGATACACACGATGCGAGAAATGAAGTCCTGAGAGCTGCTCTCGTGAAATCAAAAGCTCCATTAGCGATAATCTTCTTAATCAATCCAGTTATCCCATGAAGTTCATGCTGTGTACTCAAGAACCAAATCGAATCCAAAGTAATGCACAAAGCATCATTCAAGGTCTGTGGATCTGCACGTGATATCAAATTCTCAGCTAATTCCCAATCATGGGAACTCACAGCACCTTGAAACAACCTACCAAGCTCTACTCTATCCTGTCTATTGAGTTTCTTCTCGTGTGCGATTTTCTCCTTCTTCGAGAGCTCGAAATCGGTTCCAGCAGCTGCCCTGGCTTTGAGTTTCTTAACTCTACAACTACGACTATCGCTCGAATTCCTCGGCTCTTTACTTAAAAGAGGGGCTTCTCTAGAAAACACAACATTACTTCCTTCACCATCTTCCTTAGCTAATCCATAGAATTCATTCTTCGAACTTCGCTGTTTCATTCCCTTCGAAATCCATTTCATTACACAATGAATCAATCCCTTCTTCCAAAGGCACATCATCACCCGTCTCCATGCCAAACATCATCTCCTTTTTGGTTGGGGCAAGCAAATCCCAAGATTTACTTCCTTTTCAATTCACCAGTTTTCCAGATAAGTCAGCATAAAACCTCAAATCCATGAAATTCAAAAACCCTATAATCCTATAAACTCAAAAAAAAAAAAAAAAAAACCTTTTCCAATTGATAATCAGAAACTATCAAAACTGAACTGTAAAAGGTCATCAAACGATCAAAATACAAATACCCAGGAAGACAAAATGGAAATCCATTAAGGAAAAAAAAGAGGAAATTATGCCATCAATGGATCCAATAGAAGCCAAAACAACTCAAATTATTAATTTTTTGATTAAGTAAACAAAAGGGCATTTTTGATTTCGTGTAAGGAAGATAGAAATGAGAAAAATAAAATAAAATAAAAACAAAAGCAATTTGTTTTT
>JANIEQ010001902.1:0-14333 GCA_024708375.1 Oxalis stricta
CATCTTTCGTAAACCTTTTTTCCATAAAAAACCTCTTACCCAAATGTGGTCCTTTCCTGATGAGCGGTTCCAGTAAGAATATTCCTTGACAATGTGATCATATGCCTTCTGGTAAAAATCAAGAGTAAGAGAGCTCCTCAAGCCCTTATGTTTATGTTCCTGAAATTAGGAAACAGATTTACAATGTTGTTCAATATTAAAATAAGAGTAAAAGTAAGTACAGTAAAAAAGAACACAGTCAAGATGCTTGATCACAAGTCCTTTATGGTAAATCTTAATATCATCTGCTGTCTTTCCTCAAGAAGTCACAAATAATCAAGGAAAAGTTATGATGGATTGTTCCATTTACTTTCATCTAAGATATGTAAACAATGGAAAAGTATACCTCCGTGCTCAAGTGGGGTGAATCATAAGCCCGAGTTATAATGCATGCATCGAGAACAGGAACAAAGAAAAAATCAACTTCTTCACCATTTAATGTTCGATGGGGACTAGCTAGAAGACTTTCATAGAACGCCATCTGGTCATGAATACAAACAGCAGACTATAAGATAACTAAGAAGCCTTAACGTTTTTGAGTTTATCCGTTATCTTATCTCACTCTGAAGTCGGAATGCAATACCTGGGAACCATAAAGGTGATCAGTCCACAATGTCTCATTATTTTCATTATATATTCTGTTCACGCACTGAAACTTGAAATGCCGACCCTGTAGTAAGCAAAATAAACATGTGAGGGGAGCTTTATCTTTGCAAATAACCAGAAAAGGGGAGGGTGCTTCTCTAACCTCTAGGAGTAAACTGTTGAATTCTTCCGGCAAATCATAGACATAAATGAGCGGTCTTTTCTTCCCCACAATAGCATTGAGACTAGTAAGACTTCCCGTCATATGAGCATTATCAGGAACATTGAGCTGAGCTGGACGAAGCCATTGAGGCCACTCTCTCACAGAAGAGACAACCGACGGAATGCTGCAATCTGTTCCGTACCAGCCATTTTCACACTGCAAATAATATGTACTTCAATAAATTAAAATACAGAAACAATCATAACAAAAACAAGGTGCATGATGTAAAAGCCCTAACATTTCGATAGATAATGAGCAATTTTCAGTTTAAAGAGTCCATTAAACAGATACCTGGCAAAACCCACCACGACAGTGTCCTTGTCCTGAGCATTGATTAATACAAATACTTTCCACAGGCACTTCACAAAACCTCCCCCATAGGCCATCATACTTGCAATCACACTCCTCCTTGAATCGAACCTTTGAAGCATATGCTTCAGCAGGGTCCACATTACACCATCCTTGTTTGCTGCTATTTGTCGTGAAAATGTCCAAGTCTGCTTTTGCCCAGTCACTCAGTCTGGGAGCACCTGGCTCAGCAGGGGGCTGAAACAGAAATAGAGTAGAGATTTTTATGACTTTAGAATAACGAAAACCACCTGAAAGTTTCCTAGATAGAATAACAAGGTTATGCTTACTTTATAACAAACCCACACGATTCAGCTGCTGGACGGTTTGGATATTTTGTTCCCTCACCACAGAAGCACATTGCTCTGGTTGTATCGCAATGAGCAGGACAAATCGAAACAACCCATCGGCCATATGGCATCTCTGGTGTTTTCGGATAATTGCATTCCAACTGCAGTCTTTCGGAACATGCTTCGCCTGCTCCATTATCAGACGTTTCTCCTCAATATTTTTAAATGCAATCAGTTTAAATATAACCAACAGCCCAAAGCCTAATAAAAAATACATTTCTTTTTATCCTGTGTATAACACCATTCCATTTTTTTCTCATTTCTCAATATATCATACATTAACGCTGATGAATGCAGGGAAATCAATCACTAACCGCTGTATCCATGAAAGCACCGGCACAATCCTAACTCAAAGTTACAAACTCCTTGACCACTACAACCATTTGGGCATGTTTTACCACCTATTATCTGTCAACAAAACTATTACTTTTGGAAACATTATGGGACCATAACAGATCGTAGTGCAGAAAGCTTGAACCATTTATAGATGCAAAAATCTGTATTACCTCGGAAATGTTAACTTCTTTTAGCAATGGGATCACAACCAGATAACCACCGTCCAATCTCAGGTTTCCATGGTGCATTACGGTAAGCACCAGCTCCATGAGAGTCGACCAAAAAGCTGTTAAAATCAACTTTTGGTTGTGCACTCATTACTTGAGTGGATCCATTAATTGCATTACAAGGGTTTCCAATTAGTCGAGAACTAAAGTAATTGGTGGATGGTACCAAAGGGAACATGAAGAAATGAACCATTGAGACCATCACGATGAAAGAAGCAATAGCTGCTACAAGAGACCATGAACATTTCCATTTTTGAATTACAAACATCTTCTTCAGTCAGAAATCCCCAGAATTCAATATATCCGTAGGTAATACTTTCACATAACCTGGTTGAATGAAACAGAGTTACAAACAACGATTACAGAGAAGGATGGAGAGAGCTGGAAAGAGTGAAAGAAAGAGACAAGAACAGAGATGCAAGATTCTCAGAGTGATTCAATTATTATTATTAGTTAATTACGAGTAATTAATGTAATTAAATGAGACTGTTAAGAGAGATTAAAAATTCAACTGGCTCCGGTCAATTTACGTAAGCCGCCAGCCAATGGGCCCAACCAAGGATGTCGACGTTGAGAATGATTTGAACCGAACCAGAGAGAAACCGGCCCAATGTGTTCGATTCCACTCGGCCTTTTGTGGGAATAAAAAAACCGTTGACTTCTGAGGGTCATTTCGTCTTTTCCTAAGTCCTTACCGCATAAAATGATACTACTAAACCGAAAACGATTTAGTAATTGGTTTAGGAAAGAAATCAAAAACCAGACGCGATTGGGTTACTCGAATCGATTTGATCAATTCCAATCGATCTTTGAATATTTTTATATTTATCTTCACAAAAGTTAAATGAAAAAATATCCATGTGAACTTAAAAAAAAAAAAAAAACCATGTGATAGGGATTTGAAAATATAATATTTTTAGAAGTGGAATCTAAACTTTCGAAAAAATAAATATCAAATATTCGAATCATTAGATGACTATCTTGAATTTTCGTATTTTGGTAACCTACAAATCATTATTTTCTTTATTTTTTTTAAGATTAATCATCATGTTTATAGCAATAACAAAAAAATAAATATATATATATATATTTAACATACAAGAAATTATCTGTTTGCTCTTATTGACTTTAACTACCGTACAAATCGTGGAATCCAGGAAACCGACAATAAAAGTGTCAAACTGAACGTGGAATGTTCTTTTACCAGCAACAGAAACAAAAAGAGGAATAGCCATGAAAGAGCCAACGTGGAATGTTCACATTTTTGTTACGAATTGTTCGGTCTTTTATCTTGTTGCTATAGTCACTCTCAAACAAAAATTTATCTGATAGTTAATACATTGGTTTTTTTTTAAAAGATTGAAAGTCGAATTTCGTCGAAAACGTATGTTTTTATTATAAATGATGAAAAAAAATATGTCTTTGACTGTTAAGTTTCGTGCCTAGATGATGCTACGTTTTAGTGTTTGACGAGTGGTACGCGTTTGCATTTCAGTGCGAGCGTGTGGATCTTATTGTGGGTCGACGTCGATTTATTTGGACATAAAATTGTTTGTTTTCACAATGGGATGGATGAAAGAAACAATGAAGATGGGGACATCAATATAATAATCTAACTTACAACTAAATAATAAAGTCGACTATGACTATAGAATGAATAGATAGAAACGTGCATTCTTATTGTTGCTCCTTGCATTTATTTTTTAATCTATTTTTTATTCTTCAATTATATGATATTATTAATTAGTATGCAAAGAAATAGCATCTAATACAATGCTTAAAAGTAAGTCACAAGTTAATTATGTAGTAAACATAAATTAACATTGAAGTCTGTTATTCTTGTTATACAAAAAGAACTACAAAATGACATATAATATCATAAAATAACAACCCTTGTCCTACCAAGTCCAACATATGGCAACTTTTCATCTTTTTTTCATTTCATAGCCAATGAGCCGCCTTTACAATGCTCTGTTTTCCCAAGTTTACAAGCATGTCATAAGTCACACAAATCATTCCTCGTCGATTGGACAACGAAGACCAAAATAAACACCTATACGGATAAGAGGATGCACATCTTCGATTAATACCTCAATGTTCAATTTCTCAATTTGGAGCCAAATCTGTCAAGACATAGAAATTCATGTCATGAAAAGATAACACAAAGGATGAGAGATGGGGTTTGTATTATTCCACACATTTACCTCAGAATCGTATTGCCTTGAAAGATCGCCGACTGAATCTTTCACTTAGACCAAGTTTCTGGTCCAATTTATTTACTTCATTCCTTAGCTTTTTTATAGCTTTATTCTTAGACACGTCAGTAGCTCTCATGGCCTTGATTCTACCATGTGCAATTCCCAGTTCTCTTTCATTTTTTGTGATCATAAATTCATAATTATAACAAATTAATTGTGAAACATTAATTTTAGTACATAAGATGTTGTTGTCAAACATAATTAAACTTCAAAGGAATATTGTCTAGTTCGATTGGTCAAAGTCGTTAGACAGTGGTAAATAAATCCATGCTGCTTTTTAGATAATACACGCTAATATTGAGATTATTATCATTACTGACTATTTTACCTTTCTTCTTAAACTCATTAGCAAAAACTCTCGTTTCAATTCTTATTCAACAATGGATTTCTTAGGCTGTTAAGCCACAGACGATAGCAGGTGGAGAAATATAACTATAGACATAACAAATAACAGAGTTTCATACGGGAAGAGTGCGAACTTGAATTGAAAACTTGAGCTCACATAATATCATTATCCAAACTCAAATTTAGCCTTAATCGCTATGTTTATAGACTAATATGAGCTCTGGCATTGTCCCACCCTTCTGGTAAACGCGTCGTGATTTAAGATCCATGAGTCTTGAATTTCGGACGACCTGATCTTTGAAATGGTATAAATTGATGGCGATGAACCCGAATCGTTGTAGATTGCCATCAACCAGCCAAATTTCTTTTCTTTTTAAGGGAAAAAATTAAGAGAAAATTGGGGATGCTAAGATAATTTGGAATAATAACAATTTAAGTTTGCGTTTAAAATCTAACAGAGTGACGAATTGAAATGAAGAACCCTAATCCCCAAATCAATTTCCGTTGGGATTTTATTTTAGATAGAAAGTAGAAGGAAAAAAACAGCAATCTCGAAATCTTCATAAGCTGCATGCAGATAATTTTCAGAGCTAGCCATTATAGAAATAATCATTTAAAATGGCAAAGCCACCACCATAGAAATAGATCGACTATGAATTATGATTGAGATTTTAGGAATTAGAGTAATATCATTGCCAAGTTCAAAATGAATTTTGTACACGTGAGGGGTATTTTAAAAAAAAACTGTCGTATTTTTACGTATTTAATAAATACGTATCACGTATTAAGAGAACATTTTGTGTTGATCTTACTTTTATAAATTAAACCTATTATGATTACTAAAGCGATTATGATTATGATAAAAACTAAGAAAGTCCTAACTTTGGATCAGTGATAATGTGAACGAGCGTTATCAATTTGTTGAAGTTTAATTTGTTGAAATCCGTTACCTAGCTACAAATCGTTTGATTGAATAAGAATGAAATTATCTTCGTACCAATTTTTCTTTTAATTAATTTTATTTTAATATCTCTCCGACTATCTTTACGGCCGATCGTCGGTCGTGAAATTAATCTCCGATCTAACTGTGAGCGGATGAAACATCTTTTTAACGATTTTCGCCATTTAATCAAACTTAACAGTTTATCGAACAAAGAGATGAATCGGCTAGATACAATATAAGTTAGAGTTAAAATGAAAGAATATTAATCATAAAAAAATGAGTTTTTAAAAATATTAACAAGTAGATCGATCGAAGTAATTTTACATAAAATAGCAGATTTTTCTAATTTTAAATATATTTTAATTGCAAATTTAATTGTAAATTGAATTGTAAATTTTATTGTCAAATCAACATTCGAACATGATAGTTTTATTAATCGAATAGTAATTTGATACATGTATTTTAGAATTTTGAATTTAATTAGATTTCAAGTTATAATTTTAAGTCAATAATATTATTTTTTTTCCTATTCTAATTAGGAAATCAAAACACAATAAAAACATAATGATTCCTAATAAAATTCTATCAATTATTTTTTTCTAATATAATAATTTTATTCCTAATCAATTTTCTATCTATTATTTAAAAATTATTCCTAATAAAATTATAATACATTATATTTTTTTGAAATTTTCTTATTAAATAATTTTTTCTAATTAAAATTCATTATATTCTTTTTATTCTATTTTCTAATTAAAATGGACATGTCTTCTTTTTCTTATTCAAATGGACATATTATTAAAAAAAATTATTTCTAATCAAATTATAATATATATTTTTTATTTTTTATTAAAATTATTATTTCTAATGAAAATATACTATATTTTTTTTTTAATTAAAACATGACATATCTTATTTTTCAAAAATTAATTTTTAATTAAAATTTAATATTTTTTTATATTCTGTTATATTTTTTATTCTTAATTAAAATGGACATATCTTATTTTTCAAACAATAAAAAAACTAAATTGATTAGATGCAATTATAAATTTTATTATGAAATCAAATTTTGATATATAAATTTTATTTTTTGCTATGTTTATTATTTTGTGAAAATAAAATAAATTTTTAATTTTAAGATTGTAGATTTTGAAATAAAATCAAAATAATTATAATTGATATAGAGTTAAAATATCACCTTTTATATAATATTTTATATAAATTTAATAATATTTAATATAAATAATTATTATATAAATTTTTACATGATATATATATTTAAATTATTAATTTTTGAAGGCATAGATTTCCGATCCAATAGGATAGACCAGTAACTATTAATTTAATAATTTATCCAGGTAAAAGTATCATTATAGCAAAATTCAACAATTCAATCTACTAGTACTTGAATTTAGTAGAATAGCAAATAAAGCCCGACCCGTGAACCGACCCGGGTCCGAGTACACGCAGGCAGGCATAGTATTAGGCGTGAATTAATTGGTACAGCCAACTCAACCATTTTCTTACTTGTTTTTGTTTTTCTCGGGAAAATAAGCTCCCATTCAACACACTAGTAGAGAAGAGTAGACGAGGAGTAATGGCGTTTGAATGTTATCTATCTTCTACAGCATCAATCTTCAAATGATAATAACTAGGGAGAACTACAACAACAACATCATCTCATTAAATTGCCTCTTTATTGCTCTGCACATCTCTCTCTCTCTTAATCTACGAATCCAGTATATCACTCTCTAGGAGAAACTCTTCATTACCAATACCATCATAATCACCCTCTCTGTGTTTGTGTTGAGTTGGGTTATGGCGATATTAGCAGCAGCTGTCATCGTCCCATTGGGTCTCCCTTTCTTCATATCGGTCTCCTTGTCAACCTCATTCAGGTGCTCATCCTCTACTTTCAATTTCCCAAAGATTTGTCTTTGCTCATTTGCTTGGGCTTGATTTCATCGAAGCAAGGGTTCAAGGATTGCTCTTCTTATAGGGTTTTGTTGGGATAAGTAAAGTTTTTTCCTTTTCTTCATCTTACTTGGAAATCTATGATTGTGCTTCCAAGTGCAGAAGTGAGTTCAATAGCTGATATGTTGATTAACGAAGTCTTCGTTTCACTTCTTTTGGGTTTTGGGTTTGGGTTTCTCAGCTAGTACTAAACATGACTTTGATTGTTGAATCGAATGCGTGCTTCTCCTTTGAGTTTCTAGATTGATTGTGCTCGCTCTTTGTCGTTGGCCTTAGTTAGAACTAAAAGGAAATTGGATATCATCTGACCTTTTCAGTCTGTCTGTCTTTCTGTTACAGGCAGTTTGCTTTGTGCTTATTCGACCATTGTCCAAGAATCTCTATAGAAGGATCAATAGGCAGGTGGCAGGAACTATTGTGGCTCGGAACTTGTATGGATCGTTGACTGGTGGGCTGGAGTTAAGGTGTGTTGTTGCAGATAGCATAGTAAATCATCTCAATATATAAGTCAAGACTATAACCAAGCATATTGTTAAACAGAGATTTTAAGAAATTCTAATCCACAAGTCCTAATTCTGGAATGGCTGTAAGTAGAGTGTTTTACTGATAGTAAATGTCAGTCTCAGCTCCTTATTTTCATTCAGAGAAATGAACAGATTTAATGTTGTGTAAGAAAGAGTCGCAGTGGCCTGTTGCAGATATAATACTTTTTCTTTGGAGGTGCAGGTCCAACTATTCGCAGATGATGAAACATTTCATCAAATGGGTGAGACTGAAAATCCTTTGGCTCTTTCCCTTTATTTTTGGGATTCCAGCTCAAATTTCTGTGAATTCTGATGTATAAGCTTATATTGTGAAATTTTCAGGAAAAGAACACGCACTCCTGATGTCCAATCACAGAAGTGACATTGATTGGCTTGTTGGATGGCTCTTAGCTCAGGTTAATGTTTGCACATTGCAATCACTTTTGCCTAAATGTGTATACTTATAACTAGTCGATATTTGTCCTATTGATATACGTTTGCAATAAACATGCTACGATCGACTTTGTAGAGGCACCCATGTGTATTCAAATATACTACCATAAGATACTTTGTGAACATTATGATGTTTCTCGACCTACTTTGATTAGTTGATGTTGTTTTGGCTTGAAAACATATATCCTGATTCTGTGGTATTACGGTTTGTTGTCGTCAGCGGTCCGGCTGTCTTGGCAGTGCATTGGCTGTTATGAAGAAGTCATCAAAGTATCTACCGGTATGTTTTGCATTTAACTTCTGGATGAAGACATTGCATTTATGTACTACAGTTATTTTCAGCTCGATCTCATTTGGCATTTACCGCCGCAATGATATTATGAGTAATAGATGTCTTACTCTTATCAACCTTTTGCATCTGAAGGACAAGTTTTTTCTGTTATTATTTTCAGGTCATTGGTTGGTCAATGTGGTTTTCTGAGTACCTCTTTCTCGAACGAAGCTGGGCAAAGGATGAAATTACGATAAAGGTACAGGTTTTCATGTCACAAACCACGTAAACAAAAACTATGTTCCATATCTAAATTTTGCGGTATATTGTATTCATACAAATTTCTGTAGCCTCTCTATGTTTCACTGTCTATATGATGTTTTGTTGGTTGGTCTCATTTGTATCTTGTGGAACTGTTTTTTCAGAAAGGTCTTCACACGCTTAGAGACTATCCTCTACCATTTTGGCTGGCTCTTTTTGTTGAAGGTACCCGCTTTACACAGGCAAAACTCTTAGCAGCGCAGGAATATGCAGCTTCCACAGGAATGCCTATTCCTAGAAATGTTTTTGATTCCTCGCACTAAGGTCAGCTTTCAAAGCTTTTCTTGTGTTGATTATGAAGTGTATGCTTCTGCCTCCATTTTATTTCCACATAATGGTTTTTAAACTCATGTCCTTCCCTCTCCCTTTGGATACAATCGGAAGGGGAACTTCAACGTGCGTTTAACTCGAATTTTATCGATTTTTTGACTTCTTTCTTGTTTCACATTATGAAATCGTCTTGTTGCCTGAACAAATGTCTTAATATGGTGTTTACAGGGTTTCGTATCAGCAGTAACTCATATGCGCTCATTTGTTCCAGCCATCTATGAGGCTACTGTTGCTATTCCTAAAACAACTACTCCACCCACAATGTTAAGACTCTTCAAGGGGCAGTCATCCGTGGTAAGTTGACAGAGTTCTTGATTTTCAACTAGTGCATAAATCTTCATTTCTTGATCTATCTCCTTAGGTAAATTTGTTACTATTTTTGTGTAGACTTTACTAATTCCAATTTGATCTTGGAACTTACAAACTATACGCATGTCACATCCTTTAATTGTTTGGATCATGAATTTGGTTTTTGCATGTTCTATTTGATTCTACTGGTCATTATTCTGCTGAGGCATATGATTGAATAAACATATTATTACTTCGAGTCTATGAGGCATTTCTCATTATGGATAAAGTGGATGTCCTGTTTCACTCTTGCAGGTGCATGTGCACCTTAAAAGGCATTTGATGAAGGATCTGCCTGAAACAGAGGAAGCCGTTGCACAATGGTGTAGAGATGTATTTGTGGCCAAGGTGAGCACTGATTGGCATCTAAAGATGAAGGGAGAAATAGTTCTAAGCATACTCTAAACTGAATACACTTTTGTACGCCTTACTGACTTTGTTGCTATTCATTTGGTACCATAGGATGCACTGCTGGACAAACATATTGCTGAAGATACCTTTAGTGATCTTCCAATGCAAGACATTGGTCGGCCTATAAAGTCTCTTTTGGTAAGATATACACATTCATACAGCATAAAGTACATGTATAAAAGAAAATCCAATTTTGTAATGATTTTTCTTTTTCTTTGATTACTGTTTTATCTTTTTTCATTTATTGACTGCCATCGAATTTGGGTGGACAGGTGGTTGCCTCGTGGGCGTGTCTGCTCCTTTTCGGGGCTTTGAAGTTTCTTCAGTGGTCTTCTCTTTTATATTCAAGGAAGGGAATTGCAATGGAATGGCAGTTAGTTTAGAATCACTATCCTCATGCAGTTTTTGACTTCGTTCTTCAGGCAGATCAAGCTCGACGCCTGCCAAGGGTTGCCCCATCAAAGCAAAGAAACAATGGAGAATCTGCAGAAACGAAACAAGACAAGACACACTGAAGCTTGTTCCCCAGACCTCTCCAAAACATTCATGAACTCACATTTTTTATGTGAACTCTTGTTATGAACAACATTAGTCTATCTCCGTCGTTTATTACATGCCCTTTTTTTCATTTTTAGGTGTTGGCATGTTATTATTTATAAATTGACAATTTTTTGATTCTAAACAGTAGTATTATGCTTAGGGGAGAAAAGTTACATGCATTTCCCATTTAATTTTACCTGCTGTGCTTTTTAAGACTTTGACATGTCATTTTTTAACTTCAAAAATGATTTGTACAATTTCTTTCGCCCAAATTGAAACAAAAAAGATTGGCTGGATGCGGTGGTTGTGAGTGGTGGTGGTGATAGTGGCGGTGTTATTGTCAGGGCGTGGATTTTGTTATGATGAATGAATTGACTTTTATGTAAAATTGTATGTGTCGAGTATTATCCCCCTAGCCGTTCTATCCAGCATAGATTTCGGTAAAGACACATCCTGGAAGCTATTGTGGTTCAGAAACTTGAATAGTGCCCTGTTAAATGTCATACGACCTTGGTAAAACTCAGACTCGTCAATTGAGGAAAATGCTACTTGCAGAAACTATTGTATATACAAAAGTACAACAGCTATCCTACAAAAGAAATTGTACATCACCATGAAAGAAATCGTACAAAAGTTGGATCCATTCGAGAATTGTGACAACTAGTCAGTATTTCTTCTATATGCACACAAGTAGTATTCTATTAATCTAATGAGCATAACTTTTAGAGGTAAAGAAATGTTTTTGATTTGTGACAAGGTCTATGTGAGGTGTCGGGACACCTGGTAAGGAAAGAATACAAGCAGATCATCAACTCTAATGGGCCTGACCTAGCAGATGTTAACGATAACCACTCAAAGGCTGAACATAAAGGCCCGAATAACATATAGTCCAAATATCGCAAGTCTAACAATTGTCTTGAGCAGAGACCTAGAAAAGAAACATGACAATCTGTTCCGATATCATTCTTCAATCAGATTGATATTCATGAGCTGAACTACGACTTCCGACATTGGTGGTCGTTCCTCGAGCTCCTTGGCCGCACCAATCCAAAGCGGAGTCGCATTGTTCCGAGATGGCAGCTCGAGGGAGTATCTCAGATCGTGAGATCGTACGATCAGCTCCGAAACACTCTCTCGTCATTGGCAAACCGAGGTCGAACACCGCACAATAGAACAAATTAAACATGATGATAACCACACGTAAAAAAAGTTCAGAAGTTTAGACATACTCACTATGTCAAGTATATTGCTTTCCATCCTCTACCGCAGCCAAACTTGGGTCACCCCAACTCCGAGTAAAACGACGCCAAATGAGTATACGTCGTTTTCATCGGTTCCATAATTGTCGTTTGCACGTACGTTGGATCCATGTAGCGGAATCATCTCGTTATACCTGTGGATTCACCACCCACTCTTGCGGCACCGAAGTCGGAGAGTAGGGGGTCAATTCATTTTGGAGGAGAATATTAGAGCGAATTCAAGTCACGAAATATGATTCTTTGCCCGAGTAGATAATCCAATGGTCCAACGAATCCCCAATGCTATTTTGATGCGTGCATCCCAAATGCGAGATCTTTACCACGTCCCGAAGAAACATCCAAAAAACAAACAGCAACATAATTTTATTAAATTGTTTTTCGTCGGCGTGACTTATAATTGAGAATTAAAAGACTGTCAGACCATCTAAAGCATCTTTCATTCCATATCACTGCTGCTCGGCTTTATTCCCTTTGACAACCAGGAGCCCTGCATTTAAGTTTGAAAAAGGTTTTCATAAACACCAAAAACTAGATAAAAGAAAGAAAATAAAATATATGAGAGGCAGAACAAAGACCATTTATAGTCAAGGTTCTTTACCTCAAATCCCAAATCCTTACAGTGCCATCCTCTGAACCAGTGTACATCCAGTTTCCATGACGCGCAAACCCCACTGCCATAACATTATTAGTATGCGAGTCATAGCTCATCACCTGCCATTTAACGTAGATAGATTTCAATGAAGCCAATCGAATAAGATGAAATGGCAACAGATAGAAGTTACAATAATAAAAAAAAATGCCCGAACAACAGAAAAATTAAACAACATACAGCTTGAGGGTTGGTGGAGTTAATATCGAACAAACGAATGTGAGGGTTCCCAGCTACAGCCAAGTACCTTTTATCCGGAGTGATCTCAAGCCTATTAATGTTCTGCTCATACATAAAAGCAATAGCATCAGATAATTTTTTACCTCAGTAAATTTTCTAAATGTCAACCAAAATCAGATTTCAAACATATTGCAAAACATTATATTTCAAACTAAGACTTTTTGGAATCAAAAAAGGTGTTTGATTGAAATAAAATAGCAAATGAAGGTTCTTGTTACACTATTGCAAGTGTAAAGCAAATTATGCAATGCCAAGAATATGAATGGAGCCATTGACACGTACGTATTTGCTCATTTACGCATACCGGTCTTAGTAATTGTCATCAGCTGTGATCCGAAATCATGCGTGAAATTTGCCCATATGCATGCAATGCTAAGTCGACAAGTGAGCTTAAATCATATCCTTGTATAAATGGAGAATTCAAAAACCCATTATACTAAATTGAATAAAGGAAGAACTTACACTATCTGGGTATTGAATTGTACGGTAACATCGACCACTTTTAGCCTCCCAAAATCGGATTGTGCGATCATAACTTGCAGTTGCAAGAATCACCGATGGTTTCTGGGTCATCCTTACTCTAATATGAATCTTAATCTCCACTTATAAAGATCAAGAATTTACCGATCAACCACCAACCATTTGATCAAAGAAAGCAAAATTTGAAATGAAAAACTACAGGGTTTAAAAAGGGGTTTTGGTTGGAATTGCAAATTTCAAGTTGTCAGAGTCAGAAAGAAAAGGAGAGAGATCAGAGAAGAGTGAAGTCATGGGCTTTAATTTGGACTTTAGTTACTGTATCAATCATACGTTGGGCTATTATCAAAAAATTTGAACAGTTGGGCTTTCATCGTTTATACACTAAAATGAAATGAATTTCATGAAGTTCATCTCAATTCTTTAATTATACTCGGCGTCGGTACTATTCTTTGAGTAATGGGTATACTGAATGAATTTATTGTAATAATTTGAAAAATCCGTTATATATTTATTTTTAAATTTATTTTTAAATTATTTTGATCTCATAAATTTATTAATTTAATTATTATATTTAGAATTTGAATTCAATGAGTTTAGGTCCTAATCCGCTCATTGATCATACTCTCTTTTGACAAACGAAAGCATGGTAGACAAGGCATCAGATGGTGAAAGGTCACTGTCCTACGTACCGATTGCATTAGACAGAGTGTATCAAATTTTATTCATTTGAGAATAAGAATAAATGCGTTAGGTACTACGCGCGATACGTAGGGCGGCGCATCCATCCCTCTTTATTTTTTAAAAAGTATTATAAATTGGCCCTCATTAAAATTAAACTTATATGTGACCATAAGTATTTTGACTTTAATCCCTCTATTT